>JADDOH010007872.1:0-78148 GCA_016648135.1 Agrypnia vestita | reverse complement strand
TCGTCTCAAGTTAAAATAATGTTTTAATTGTGGGGAAATATTTTTATTACTTAGTACAACGTTATTATATATAAATTTACATCCCCACTCATAAACATCCTATAAAATACAATGCAATCTTAAACGCATTTTAAAACAATATTGTCATATTACCATTCCATCCGGGAAGCCTCCGAAAAAACGTAATATGCATGTTAATCCGGAAAAACTTTCAGGCATAAAATTATTTCCCCCTCAAAGCGCCGTCAATGGCAGTTCAAAACAAAAGTTGTGTATATTTTTATTTTAAATTTGAAGCCGTTCTCTTTTTTAACAATCCAACAGGTTAAAATTTATTATATAACAATCAGCATGCGGGCGCCTAACTAAACCACGTCACTAGAACGTCAAGAGAAAGACAATATCAGTACAAGTCTACTTTTATTTAGGAGGCATCCATCAAATGTTTCGCTTCGTGGTTTGTGAACTGAAATCATTACCGACGCAACAACGCTCTATATTGATATGTATAATCTAATTGTATTATTTCAAACCACGCATTGCCATTGCAATAATCTAAATCATCATCGTTTCCTGGCAAAGGGCTAATGACAGTACTGCACGGTAATTAGATCACAGTTTGTCCTTAATTACAATACATTCCGGCATCCGTTGCGGATCTATTAAGTCCACAGATTTATGTCCTAGCTAAATCTACTTAAAAACATTTTTCGACGAACGTTTAAGCTGGACCCTGCTGGTATGCCTGTTCGGTATTAGGCGAAGGATGCGTTTGATTCACATGGAAAATGATTACCGGAAAATTGCTCGCCTACAATTGCTCGCCAATGATTGCTCGTCACCAGATAATCTAACCTAACCTAACTAAACCTAGCCTTGCCCATATAAATACTTTTAGTTTACCACAGTTGTTTGTAAATAATAATTGAAAATGTATGTACAAACATTGATTTGTTAGTAGAAAAATATTGCAACACAAGACCGTATCGTTGAACAATCGAAGATAAAAGAGAGATTGAAAAACAGATTGAAAAATTATTAGGAAAAAATATAATAGAAGAATCATATAGTCCATTTGCAGCTCCATGTACATGTATGTTTTTCAATAAACGTGTTTCTTAATCTATTCTATTTACATATATTAATGTAAAAAATAAGTAAAACATCCTATTGTGTAATTGGCGAGCAGCTCTCCTGGCGAGCAATTGTGTGGCGAGCAACATTCCTAGGGAGCAACTGTGTGGCGAGCAACTTTCCTGGCGAGCAATTGTTGGAGAGCAACTTCCCGCACACCATTGAAAACATGCATTATTAAACTTTTTGTATTAAAGTAATTTGCTACATTGTTTTGAATTTATGTAATGGATTAAAAAAAAATACTAATGAGATTCTGTCGACGGAACAATAAACAATGAAACTTTTTTCTTTTCCTTTTTACAAGCGAACTTCATAACGTTAGTTAAGAACATCATTAAGGTTAATAAAATCGATTAACTAACATGTCAAATTCGTGCAGATTTGAGTATATTAAAACATCTAAAACTTTGATTTCTTCGTTATTGGTTTACAGACAAAACAATAACATATTCATTAAATATATTTAATACACAATACAGATTATATGAATATAATGATACGTAGACATTATATTATACGATATATATTATACGATATATATATAATGTCTAGTGTTTTTGACAGAACATGTTAAAATACATAATATAAGAAGCAATTTTGGCTGATGGTTTTGGCAGAAATGTAAACACTTAATTTGATGCCCTTTCTGATATATTAGTTTTATTTTGTATTCATAGCAGGTGATCATTTTTCGTTGTGGAAGATGGTTAAAAATTATGGTGAAATTTTTAATTATTACAAAAAGTATAAGTGCGAACAATATGTATTCATATATACCCTTACTTAAATAACTTTACCTGGTGTGGAAACTACTAAATCGGCTGAGAGTAATCTACATTAACTTTTAAAAAATTTGTCACCGACTCAGTATACAAACCATGTGAGAGGGGTGAAGTAACAATTGAGGAAGGGCGACAATGCCATTAGTGCTTACTGTTTTTTGCTTTTTATTTTAATTGTATTTTCTTATTTGTTTAAATTTATAATTCCTTTATCTGAATTGCACCAACAAAGGTGTGGTTCACGGGCTCGAAGCGGGCAGCGGAATGGAATTGCTCGCGTACGGGGCCGTTGCCGGATTCCGTTCCACGCGCAGACTTCACTTCCCTGTCCAGAACCGCCAGGTGTCCGGTATATAACTATATTTAAAAATAAAATATTTTCGAAAAAATGTTCACAGTTTTAGGCCACACTATGTGTCAAAGTTGCGGCCTTTAAAAGGAGATTATCCTGGGCATAACTTTTGCCGAAGAAGACGTTGCATCTGACTGAAGAGATCCTGGACCCAGCACCGAGACTTATGGAGATGAATTACGAATTGTGACTCATTATGTACCAATGAAGACATGATGGAGGAAAGATGAAGAAAAATAAAACATGAAAGTGAACATTTTTGCGAAACTTAATTTTAATAATTTTAAAAAAAATCAGATCACGAGAAAAATATGAAATTAGACGGCTTTTATGACCACGGGTGGAAATTTTCTCTCGAAAAACACGAAGCAGAACATATTATAAAACAGTTATTATTTGTAAACCAGTTGATTCAGCCTGCTTTCATGTACAATGTATGGCAACCATTAATTAAAAAAGTGTATCAAATTTTGACTTATTTAACGTCGGATGGTTTCGAGGCCACTTAATCTTAGTCAGGACGGCCGCACACTAACTGATACATAAAATAAATATGCAAATAAATCAATTGGCATGCAGCCTCGATGGGACTGCGGTGAGCAGATTAACAGGGGAAATTGAAAAGGGAATATATTAAATAACTGGAAATCGTTTATTAATGGTTATTAATGGATATTAATTATACTAGACTCAAAACTAAGGAGTAAATTCTAACTTTTATAAATTACCCTATCTAACTAAGGTCTCTATTGTTTATATATAATATTTCAATGCCGTTTTCTTTTTAAATGTATATTTTTATTTAAAGATGCTTAAAAAATTCTATAAATATATTGACGCATTTTGTTTTTTTAATTCTAATACTAAAACCACTGTTTTGCTTAAAAAAGTGGAAATCATTTTATTTGACATTAATTGTAATTAATGAACAATCATATACAAAAAACCAAAATTATTTAATAGATGGAAGTTTTTGATGAAAAAAGATATGATTATTATAAAACGCCGACGTAATATAATTTGATAAAATTTTGCTAACCTTAGCCGAATATAGAGTATGTGAGATATAATTTTTTTTTTTAAATGTTTTGAATGCAGTCACCGAGGATTACTAATAAAAAATGTTATGAATTCTCGATTTTATGTATTATCCCATCCAAAATCATGTTTCCTATAAATTTATAGGCTTATTTCCTATAAAATCTTCAATTCAGTGCATTATAAATTAGCAACCTCGATGACAGTACTAATTTTTTTTAGTTATTGCTTCCTTTGCTTTTATATCCCACGTATCGTACAAAATTATAAATTAATTAAATTTTAGTAAATTAAAAAGTGAAGATATCAAATTCAGAGAGAGAAAATGCTAAATTCAACGCCGAGAACCCTGTTCTATAAGAACGTAATGAAATAGCAAAATAAATATGTCAAGTTTCCGATTTTTAGCTCTTGACTCTAATCGACATTATTCATATAAACCAGACAGAATTTGATTGATAGTAATTAATTGGCCTAAGTAACACGACCGTAATGTGTTTACTTTTTTCTTCAACAGATCACATCTGTCAATCTACTTATTTACATAATATTATTATCAAACTTGTGTAAAAGAAACCAAATAAAGTAATCGAAACCGAAAAATGTGTTTTGACGAAATAAACGAACTTAAAATAATAATAATATTATCTGACGACAAAGTTAACGCTATGAACATCAACAATTGACATAATTCAAAGTAATTTTAATACTAAATTAGCTATAACTCAACATTACCGACGGACTTTTTATTTTTGAATTTCAACTTTATATTAAGTAATTAATTATTTGTTATATCTATGTTATTTAGTCAAAACAAAAAAGTGTTCTGGGAAATCAATCTAAAATGTATAATTTTATGTGCACTATTTGAAATCATACTGATTTTGAAAACGGATCATTCCGTTTTCAAAATCTCTATACCCAACTAGAATCCAATAGTTGAACTCATGTTCAGCTATTGGATTCTAATTAGGTACGGTTAAGGATGGACATTCGAAATTACTATTATTGGGATATTTATTGAGGAAGACAAAATTTTAAGTAGTTTAATTTTTTAAAAACTATGATTGATAATCCCGGCTAAATATCGCCCAGCCTATAACGAGCAGACTTAATAGAGGTAATTCATTGTGTCACGGTAAAAACTCCATAGGGAGGCCATTGCCGCGCGGTGGTTTATAAAAACCAATCACTGCACGTCTAGAGTTACCACAGTTCAAAAAACCGCTATAGACGCACTTACTTAGGCAATCATACAAAAACTAATGTTTTTAACTCCAATGTGTACCTATATATTTTATCCAGTATTAGGAAAACATTAAATGGATTAAAAAATTAAAAGATACGAGATTGAGTTCTATGTTTAAAGTTTGCACTCCGCGAAAACACCTATTTCTTCCTGGCACTCTCGACTATCGTTTTGTTTGTCAATTTTTTTTTGACAGTCATTGTCACCCAGTAGCGGCCCTCGCAGCCCAGTGGGCACGCCACTGGCTTCTCGCACTGAGGATTCCGGGTTCAATTCCCGGTGAGGTCACAATAAATCTAGGTGATATACTCAAGCATGGATGTTTTTGTGATGTAACGACTTGAGGAATTGGGCCTCTTGGCCCGTTCTTCTTTTTCAGCCTTCATCTCTCCACTGCTAGATATAGGCCTCTTCCATACCCTTCTACCCTTTCTTGTTATTTGCTAGGTGTAGCCATTTCTTTCCCCCCACAGCGACTATATTGTCGGCCCATCTCTTTTACGGTCCTTCTCCCTTTCCGATGCTTCTTTTGCAACATGACCTGTTCATTGTCATTTTAGCTTCGTCATACGATCCACCATATCCACTACTCTAGTTCTGCACCTAATTTCATCATTTCTCATTCTATCTCTTGGCTCGTTGAGCATTTAAAAAACAGAGGAAAAAAGTGGTATTAAATGTTTTCCACTTCAAGTATGCACTCCGAAAATACACTTATTTATCGTTGGCCCTCTTAACTATAGTTTTAACCGTTAATTGCATTTTTTTAGCATGTCATAGTAAATAAGTTTTTTGATACTTTATATGATTTTGCGTCGTTGTCTGAACGTTGGATCGTTAAATATACTCATAAACTCCTACAGAAGGCTCCTTAGAGCTAGCTGAGTGGCTAAATCCACCAGTAAAAAGAAAAAAAAAGTTTATTTTTTCAATCAACAGATCAATAGGGCGAGTTATATATCACAAAGATTTATTGTGACCTCACCGGGAATCGAAACCGGAACCCTCGATGTGCGAAACTAGTGTCATGCCCACAGGGCTACGGGCATGTTATATTAATAGGGTAATTTTACATTTTAAAGATTTATGAAAATATATGAAATAGATTCAGAAAAATAAATTATATTTTGTATGGATACTTAGTATGGATGGTGTGGGGTAATATTTTCATTCACACAATAATTAATGCACAGCGTTTTATTCCTTATTATTATTATTTGAGTTATATAAACCTAAGCGCTTTCGATGGACACAACCATAATCTTCAAAGGCAATATTAGAACTAATTGTAAATCAATACGCCCGACAAATCGAAAATAAAGGGAAAACAGAGGGGGGTAGTTATTTATTGACATACACAACAGTAATTAATTTTTACATACAATAATTTTCATTCATAATTTTTATAATATACCTATATATAAAAAGAAACCCGTGTTTCCCTACCCGCCAAGTTTTCTCCACAACCACCCACCGGTGGCTATGGTGGTGGATAGCCCTTGGTGTCACATCGAAAATATGCAAGGTTGGTGGCGGTGACTGTGTGTGGGTGCAAAATGTGCACACATCATGCGGAAGGCCGTAAATGCTTCAGATTGTTTCCAAATAGGCGCGCCGACTGTGTCGGTGAGTAGAAGGTTCCGGAAGAACCTGCTCCAGAAAGTTCTGGAAGAAGAAGGTTCTAGAAAATTCCCGAAAATTCTATTCTAAACTGAGTGGCGGAATGTGTCGGTGTGTCTAGAAGGTTCCTTCAAATTTCTTGAAAGTTCTGGAAGAAGAATGTTCTAGAAGGTTCGCGAAAGTTCAATGACGATCCAAACAGTACTAAAAATCTACGCGTGCGTAGCCGCGCGGGCACAGCTAGTTTTTATAATAAAAATCTTTAAAAAATACGATTCCATTAAAACACGATATGATTGGTCGGGACATCTAAGTAGATGAAGCATATTTTCAATGTGTTTGTTACTGTCATTTGTTTCATTTTTATGGTCACTGTTCGTCTTGTTTTTGTTTTTGCTTGATGGTTATATAGATTTTGCGATGTTTATGACCTATTTTAATAAAATAAACTATCTATCTAAAATAATGGAGTAACGAAAGAACGTCTAAATACGCGAATGTGTTGTTACGTGTTAAACGTCAGATGGTCAGATTGACAAAAAAACTGATACATGACGTCACTTGCGAGAAAAGGTGTTTTGGTGGGAGTTTAAAATGGTGATTTTCAAATTCGTTTTTTAAAGTTGATATACATATAAAAATCTTTTTATAAATGTATTTTCTGAACCAAAGTTAAGATTTTTCTATTAAAAGAATGTGAAATTACCCTATTATTGTAAATGTTCAAGTTTTTTGTTTGTAACATTGTGGAAATTCATTTTTAATAAAATTTAAAAAGATGAGGGTAAACAGCACTGTTTTATTCAACTCTGTTTATTTTGAATTGTTAGAACGTTTTCGGGATTTCTCCCATTGTCAATGGGAGAAACGTGTTGTTATTGACAATGTGAGAAATCCCGAAAACGTTCTAACAATTCAAAATAAATATAGTGGAATAAAACAGTGTTGTTTATCCTCATCCTATTATTGTGTTAGCAACTGTTAACGATATACAAACAGAAAATAGATTTATTACACAAATTAACTGGTTCGCGATTAAAATTTTTGTATCCCTGCATCGCCGGGTGTATCAGTTAATATTATACAAGTGTATTTAATATAAAAACCCAGAAAAAATGATATAATAACGTTTTTGTTGCCCCGGTCCGGGAGAAAGGCGCGCCTCACCGCGGCGGCTATCGAGCCGATTGAAAAAGCGGTCAAACAAAAACAAAGCGAAAAGTTAAAGTGTATCGGAGTATTCCGCGACCAGCTGACGCAACCGGCGGCGCATGCACAGATGAAAGTCGCGTGTGGCGTAACGGCGAAGCCTTATTGGAGACGGAAGTGTGACGATCAAATCGTTACATCACTCGAGCTGCATTTAACGCGGGTTTTTTAAAATTAATTGTTCGGAGAATATTTTTTCTTCTGAATGAAGGTTTGAACTCTGTGGTGACATTATTATTAAAAAAAAGTAACAAATAAAAACCGAGTTTTTATTATACTTTCTTTCTCATTTACTAGTGGAAACTGGTTTGGCTGATGCGTTGGGCTCGTTGGGATGCGACGCTACGAAAGGGATAAAAAATTTCGAAGAATCCAAAATTATTTTTTAATTATTTTTTTTAACGAAAATTTGAAAGATCTCTCTGATCGTTGCCACGAGTCTGCTTGCAAAGTTTCAGCTCGATTGGATCACGGGAAAAGGGTTAAAAATTGATTCCAATTTTTTGCGTCAATCAGACGGACGCCACGAGTTAAAATAAAGGAAGTAATAAAATACAAATTACTTTGTTTTCACCACTTTATTAGATTATACAATCTACATGTTTCGTGAACAATGTGCTTTCTTTCAGAATTGTTTGAAATATCATGCAAGTGTGTTACGCTGATGGGGAGGGGGGAGGGATGGGTGTATTTCTAGATCATTTATTTGTGGGATCTTATAACTAATATGTAAAAATTTTAAACCTGTAATAAAATTTCATGTATGGTCATATTTTATTAAATGTTTTGCAAAATCCGACTTAACATTGCTAGTTAAAGCTTTGATGTGTTCTTTAACCCTAGTTTCAAAATTTCTTTTTGTTTTACCAATATACAAATGATCATGATCGTTACAATTAAGTTTATAAACTACTGATTTATATTCCTTAGGGCAATTATTAATAATTAAGAATAGCTGCATCCCGTCAAAAATAACGGAATATTGGTTCGCGTCTTTGCTAAGCCCTAGCATATATTTATAGCATCTTTTTGGCGCTCCAGGGAGAGGCGGCCGTGGCAACATGCGTGAAACGGCCGGTTCGGGATTGGTGGCCCGGGGTTCGAGCCCCATCACCGGCCGTTTAATTTGTTTTTTTAGCCGTGAATTACGGACGTTACACGACTCACGGGGACAGACAGATGTATGGACGGACAGACAACGAAATTATTATGCTAGATTTTTCAACAATTTAGCATCCTTCTCAATATTATCGCCTCATATTCTATTTTTTAATCAACTCAAAATTTTAAGACGAAAAATTTTGCACTCAAAAGCAGAAATAAAGATAAATAATAATCAGTGCGCTATTTATGAATATGCCTAATTAGGACCGTCTAGTTTGAAACGTGAGACAAATTATTTGATCAAATGAGTGATGCAGAGGAACTGGTTATACTGGGTATACTTTTTTTGACAAAATGGCCCTGGGCTAGCTGCATGGTGACCAGGCGTCACGAATGCTTCGTGACGTTAAATAAACATATTGCCCGTCATATGATGGGTTATCAAAATAAAACTTTAAATCGGAGCATGCCAACATTATTTTTTTATTAGCTCTTTTTAAGGTAAACTAGAAGGTAATAATAATATCATTTTTTGTGTTGTAAATTCGTAAAATAGAATATCGTCAATTTATGGTACTTTTTTTAGTTATGAGTGTCATACTAATAATAGATTAATTTAAAAAAATCTCATCCAGTTATGCAACAAAGTCATATATATCACGTATTTCTATTTATTTAGTTAACAAAAAAATGGTGAAAGGAATCAGATTTCGGCTATAGTTATCAATGTTAAAGTTGCACCAATTCTTTAATTTTTTTTCCTAGCGTAATAAAGGACCCTGATTACATAAATGATGTCAAATTTTGTCGCAAGCAAGTTTAAAAGCGGTTATTTTAAGTTTATAAATGATACATTTTTGACACTTCAGGCCATAGATACCCATAGAAAATATATGTTTTTGTTGTTTTATTCATAGAAAATGAGTGTCCTGATTCCAAATAATAATGATAATAATTTGTATTTTGACCGCAAGTCCTCAAATAAATAATATATTAATTCAATAAAGCAACAAAAATTAAAATAATAACCATAGTTTTCATTATAAATCCTTTATATGCGAAATCTCTGTTCCATTTTGTTGTATTGGTTGCCATTTTTCAGAATAACAACCAGCTTTTGTTGTGCAGCAATTTTAAATAAAGAGATAAATCATAGATTTAAATAATTTTATATTAGTACTAGAAAGTAGGTACTTGCCCGACATCTGACATAATTTTTCATTTTTTTTGTGCGAGTATGTATGTGTAACCCCAGATGTACATTATGTAAGAATGCACACTGACCTCAAGCAAGTCGATGTGCAAAATTTCAGATCGATTGGATGATGGGAAGTGTGTTAATTTTCACTTTCAAGATTTTTCCACGTTCAAGACCAGCGGTGAAGTTAATACAAAGGATTTAAAAAGGATAGTTATACAATAAAATTTATATAAATACCGGAAAATATATTTATTAAACAAAAGCAAAAAAAGGTCAGAGAATAATAAAATATAATACAACCGGTACACGAATAATTAAAAATATAATACCGGTAGATACACAATCGACCAAAGTTCGGGCAAATAAAGTTTGTATTCAATATTATCTAGGTTATTTAGATAATTAGATTTAATGAGGTTAAGCTATTAAATTCTGCGGTAGGCGTAACAATATTATTTATTTACATTTATAATTTTATTGCGCAGAAATGGTGACAGTTAATTAATTAAGCGTGATGAATAATATCAAAACTATACAAAATAAATAATTTAATGAAATGAATACGATTCTTAACTAGACATTTTAATTTGTAAACTCCCGCCAAAACGCTAATTTTCGCAAGTGACATTGGGCATGAATTTTTATGTCATCTGATGTTTAACGTCATAGCACGTTCATTCGTTTTTTTTTACAAAACAATGAACGTACGGCTTTTTTCTATTGTGCGTCCATAATGTCAGGGAATAAGTTTTGTAGATATTGTATGGTACCCAAAGGCAGAAATTCATTGCTGAAAACTGAAAAGTGAATCCAAGATTAAAGTATCAATATTCGATAAGTTATCGGATTTTCCTTGTGAAAATCCATCCTCCATTATTTTAGATATGTTCTTAGATAGTTATTTTATTAAAATAGGTCACAAACCTGGCAAAATCTATATAAAAAACCATGCATACACCAGTAAAAACAAAGCGAAGACGAACAGTGACCAAAGAAAATAAACAAATTAGAGTGATAAACACCATAGATCATTATATGGTATATCTATGCTTAGCAACGTCATGACCAATCATATTGCGTTTTAATGGAATCGTACTTTTTAAGATTTTCATTATAAAAATTACGAATGAAAACATTATCCCACACCATTCATATTGAGTTACAAAATATAATTTATTTTCTGAATCTATTTCAAATATTTTCATAGATATCAGTAAAATGCGAAATTACCCTATTAATTTTGCCATTGCATTACGAGCATGAAATGAAAGGAAAAGCGAACGCAATAATTTCATAAATTTTAACATTTATTTTATTGTTCGTTATTAACAGATATTCTTATATATTTTATTTTATTTTATTTATTTTAGCACAAAAACAGGCATGATATGCCCATATATTTTGTGCACTATGGTATAACGTAATATGGTACATTAATGAGTACAAATAATCACGCGAATGAATTATCTTCTTTATAACAAATGGTGGCCCCAATGGTTGAGCCTGTTGCGCATTGATTATAGGATTACGGATTTGATTCACAATGCAAAAAATAATTATATTCCGATGGTCAAAAACACAAATATCCTTCTGTGGTATTAAAAGTTTTCTTTATACATTTCTAATCTACATAATATATAAAAAAAAAGAATTACTACATCAAACACAATATTTACTACATCAAATTATTTACCTTATGAAAAATAAAATACATTTGTTTAATTATATAATTGTGAGGATTAGTAATTTTATTTGATGTTTTTAATACTAGAAGAATTATTTATAAAAAAATTAAGAAGTAAAAGCCCAAGTTTTATTAAGTGTTGTCTCAAAGCTGCCTTTGTGAATATTGATTCGTAGGAATAATACAACTGTTATATGTGGGGTATTAAAGCAAAGGCAGCAATATCCAAAAAATTAAAAAAAAATGTTTTGAATGTAGTCACTGAAGATTACTAATTTAAAATGTACTGAATTCTAGATTTTATATATCTATCCCTTCCAAAATTATGTTTCCTATAAATTTATAGATTATATATATATCCTATAAAACCTCGAATTTAGAACATTGTAAATTAGTAATCCTCGACGACTGCATTGATTTTTTTTGGATATAGCTGCCTTTGCTTTTGTACGCCACATATGATGTTATTTATAAGTGTGAGTATATACGTATATTTTAAAATTTTATCAAAAAAAATCGTGCGCCGAATTAACATTCCTACTATTTTTCAATCTAAGCCAAACGCTTATGCTATGAAAATAGGATTAACTCGCTAGTCTCCTAGAATGGAGTTCGAACTTCCGACCGTCTTAACCACCAGACCAACTGTTATATCAATCACTAAACTTTTGCAGTTCGTAGAGCTTGGAGTGAGGAGATAGTTACGCGAGATAAAAAATAGATATTTATTAGCCACGACATCCACTCAACATCTCTCAGGATAAGATTCGAATAGTGCAATAAATTAGCGTAAAAAGAAAGGATCTGAACACTTTAGTTATTTGTTTGGAAATGTTACAGATATGAGTTATCGATATACAAGAGTAAAAACAAACATAATCGAATATATTAACTTATATCCCAACATTTTTCATACTGTATTTAATTTTGAATTACACATAATAACAATAATAAAAGTGAGTGAAAAATAAAAGATAAGAGCAATAACAATCTATATAAATAAAAATGTAAATAAAATCTAATCCACGAAAAAATATTTGGCTACTATCGGGATTCGAACCACGGATTTCCTCCTTATATTTTTTCGTGGATTAGATTTTTCTGAATGACTTTTTAATTGATTAATTAATTTGGTATTAAATTTCACAGAACTTTGTTCTGAAAAAAAATGCAACTTCACAATAAAAATGTATTCTTGAATATAAAAATTTAATGTTCGTTTGTACAAAATCGTTAATCTCTGAAAGTTCTTCACCGATTGCTTTGAAATTTTGGCACAACCTTGCATTCAAATACGAGAATGTTTTTGTACACCGACTTTGTTTTTATACACCTACTATTTACTTATATAAATAAAAATGTAAATGTTCGATTGTCCTAAATCTTAAATCTCCTAAAGTTCTTCAACTATTGCTTTGAAGTTTTGAGAACGTTCCATTCGAATTCGCACAAATTATTTGAAAAAAAGAAGCCGATACCTACCCTTATAATATTGATAAATATTTAGATGCACCTTCCTAACATTTTCCGAATTCACATTTTTTGATAACATTCGGTTGGTTGACTTTGCTTAAATAAAGAGTTTGAACCAATGAGAAAGTGCACTTCCGTACTTATCGTTTTAAGCGACATTGTTCCGAGATTCATAAAAACCTTTAATATCGCATTCTCATTGTTATTTCTAATCGTATCTTATATTTACTTATAATCGTTTATTCTTTAAGACCCGTTGGGTAACTTAGGCGACATTTTCATTCTCCCCCTTTACCCCTTCCTCTTCCCTGATATATTTTCAATACAAATCTGTACTGTTCTACCAAATTATGCATTCTTAAGGACCTGGTGATAAATATAGGCCCCTCCTGGACATCTCTTCCATCTCAGCCTAGATTACACGGAAACATGTTTTTTTAGAGGCTTTGCAAAACAGTGGAACCTTTGTTCTCCTCACAATCTTATTTTTAACTTTATCCTCAACCCGTGCAACGCCATAAAAAAGATAAAACGCCATAAAATAAAAGATATTAAACTAAATGTACATACTTGCCTGAAATAAATTGAAACATGGCATGAGATCATTAAGAAAAGATTTTACTGAATAAGAATAAAAAAAAACCGTTTATTTATGTATGAAATATAGAAGTCAAAAAGTAACGAGAGCATTCCAAGCATATAGAGATGGATGAGAATGTGGAGATTTGTAAAAAAAGTATTGCTTAAGTAAGTAAACGGTAAGAATCAATATTTTGTTTTCGAAAAACTAAGCCATCTAACAATGACCAAAAATTACAAAATGTATAATAATAAGAATATAATAACAATTTGGAAAAATGATATAAACTCAGTCGACAACGGGATTTAATTGTTATTTGTGATTTAGTTACGAATGGCATCTGCATGAGGGATGTGCAGCCAACAGGTTTTAATTTTCGTAAAAAATCTTCTAGATACATCGTAGAAGAGTCGGCAAGGTAGGTCCTTCAGGCACAACCGGTGCCGAGGAAATTCGTAAATAAATATATATACCTACATGATATGTACTTGTTGATCTAATGGTTAAAACACACGCCCAATGATCCTGTTTTTGCGGGTTCAGGCCTCATTACAAACCAGTAAGTAAGTCCTTTTTCATAGCCCGGGCGATTAACTTAGATTGAAAATACTAAGAATACTATCTGTAACCCGTAAAAATTACGGTAATTTTACATGCCTGTTCTTAAAGAATAAGTACTTACTTATTTATAGCCGAAATCCATGAAATAATAATAACGACTTTTATCCAAATATTTGAACATTTTATATATATATATTTCCTCTGCCGGCAGTTAATAAAGGTACTATTTTAAACCCTGGCGATTGTGCTGGGCGGAACATGAAATGGTTCGCGTCTTTGCTAAACCCTAGTATATATTTTTATAATATATTTTTCGCGTTCCGGAGAGGCGGCGGTAGCAGCATGCGTTAGGCGACCGGTTCGGGTTTGCTGGCCAGGGGTTCGAGCCGCTTATCCGGCCGTTTGATTTGGTTCTTTAGCCGTGATTTCGAACGAAATTAGGGACGTTACACGGTTAAGTTACGGACGGACAAAGACACAGATGGATGGACAGACAACGAAATTAGTATGTTTGATTGATGTGTAACATTTTGCATTCTTATTTTTTTATATTTGAAAAATACAATTTACGTGACTCAAACACACGTTATCCTGGTTCGAAAAAATATTCACAAATACTGATAAATTAATAAAATAAAAATAAAATATCGTCTTGCCTTTTTCAAAGTGCACAAACTGGAGTACCGACGGAAAATATCCGATATTGTTGTGCTACATAAGATTCTCATTGGAACTATTGATTCTCTTTCTTTACCTGACATCAATTTGCAAGATGAACCCCGTATATGAAAGTTTTTTCAGTATCCCAAAAATTTTGGTTATTTTTACCGTTCTTCTGGCATTTTTAGCACATGTCCAAGCCACCTCATGAAGAAAAGTCACAAATAAGGTGGCTCGGACATGTGCTAAGAATGCCAGAGGGACGAATACCAAGAAGTATCCTTTTGGCAAGCCCGAAAGGAAGGAGATCGGTGCTGGGAGAAACAATGAAAAGAAATTTGAAAACGAGTCTTTGGGCCCACGACCCTACTCGGACAAGGGGATGAAGATGATGATTTTTCTCCTACCACAAGAATAATACAATATGTTTTGTGCTGACCCCAGTAGTGATGCTGATATTCTTGCAGATAGCCTATAATCATTAATAAAATAAAATAAACCCATAGAATATATAAAATCAATCATTTACATTTCCCAGCATGGTCATACTTCATTGATACATTATATACATTATATATATATTGATGTTTATAATGTACAAATAATAAAAAATGAGCAAAAAAAATCAATGTATTGAATTGTAAAGTAAAAGTTGGCGGCCTTCGTAGCCCAGTGGACATCTCACACCGGGGGTTCTGGATTCGATTCCCGGTGAGGTCACAATCAATCTGTGTGATTTACTCAAGCCTGGGTGTTTTCGCTTCTGTAATTGGGCCTCTTGGCCTGTTGAAGCGTAAAATAAATAAAAATAATTAAATAATTATACAGTGGGGATTCGATTAAATGCGCAGAGAATTAGCAAAAGAGAGGTACTGCGAACAGGAATTGATTTCAAAAAATTATGGAGGCAATTAGTATGAATCCCGATGCCGATAAAGATGAAAATAAAATCCAAGGTAATAAATAGTAAGAGAACGTAAAAATTTTACAACGCGAATTACAACGAAAATTAACGCGACATTTTTAGCACAGTTTTTGTGAGAAATATTACTGAATATCCGCTTGGTAAAGATATTCTATGTTAAAAATATAGACGTATATAAATTGAGTATAACAGACCTATAACAACATTCATACATTCTTCCACAAGGTAAAAAGATAAAAATACCTGATATCATGCGCGAACAGTGTCTACATAACATCTCGCTAGGCAGACAGCATTAAGAATGAAAACCCGTTTAATACTTGCATCACCGCACGTTTATTACGAATGTACAACCAATTTCACATCACCCTGTACAAAATCTAAATAGCATGAAAAAGGTTCCTTGTAAACATTCCCACGTGGTGTAGTATATTCACAATTATCATCCCAATAGAGTTGTGCATATAAAATACCACGCAGCCAAACAAGTACTTAACTACTAAATAAATTTAAATATACGAACGTTCAAGCGGGAGTAGGATGAGGTCACCACCGAATACATGTCGCGCTGATTACCAAAACTGACGGAAAGAATCGAAGAATAGGGCGCTGGAGACCGTCGAGGACTCGAAACTTCAATTGCTACCGTTGCAGATCACATTCAGCCGGTGATGCTGTAATGTTTAAATGTTTTGTGCCAACGGACCGCCCTTTGTGCCACCGCGATGGCACTTCTAACACTTTTGACTCCGCAACCACAGCGGCGGTTCGTGCGCTGTCGAAGTTGAGTCACCGTGCGATCGAACTGTACTGCGACCAGGTGTTTGGCCTGGCGATGCTTTTGTTCGTATTTATTTATTATTCCATCTCCTTAAACTCTGTTAATGTCAAATTGATCGCAATTTATTTTGTGGAGTCACGAATTCTCAGAACATAGTAGAAACATGACTTTTATATAAACATATATTTGAAAAAAAAATGAAATCAAATATTTTCTGGCAGAATATTATGAAATATTAAAATCTGAATATGTAATATGTTATGATAGGAATATAATGAGATATAGGTATCTCTTATTTCGTTTTTTTTTTTTCAAAATATATGCTTAGGAAAAAGTCACGTTTCTTATTCTAACTGCATGCCCCTGTGATATATATATATATAATATATATCTATATATATATATATATATATATAGTATATATATATATATATATATATATAGCGTTTTTTAATCTTTTAAAATTATATGTATGTACTTTTGATTTACCTTAATTATCTTAATTTTTTTTAAATGTATAAATGATTTTGAAACGATGTAGTAAAATAAAGGAAGAGAACAGAAAAAACTATTTATTTGAATAATTTAATCACCATTGGGACCAAAATATGGAACTATCTATATCCAGTAGACATCTTTTACCAATTAAGCTGTTTTTACACTGTAAAATGTCAGATTCCAGCTACATAATTATTAGTGAAATTATTTTTGGCTATTTTTATCGTTGTTTCTAAATAACGACATTTATTGTTGATTCTAAATAGCAGCAATGAATAGTAATATTATAATCTAAGCTTTGATAATACATTATTGTTTGACTAATATAATTGAGTGGTCAGGTGTTTAAATTTCTCTATTAAATATAAAATACTTTTGTGATATATTATTTTTTAATTTCAAAAATTGTACAGCATTTGAAAATAATTACGTATGAAGGAATATTGGACAGGTGCGGATAATCTATTGTGAATATATAACATTACATTATGTGTAATATAAATAATATAATGTTATATGATATCTATACGGTGTGCATGAAGATAAGATTAATATTAGAAAGATAAAGTAATGTACGTTATACATGGGATGTCGTGAGTATCGCTGATGGCACTACGTGGGATAAAACAGGAAGTATGTGTTTCTGAAAAAATCAACAAAATATCACGTCTCGGTTATATTATTACTTGATATTACATAGAGGAATAGGAAAATAAGAAAGATAAAATTGATAGTGTAAAATGCTGTTGTAGGTGTTAACAAAAGTATAGGAAGAAAAATTTTATAAATAATTTATAAAACAAAGTTTATAAAATAAAATAAAAAATGATCATGAAAAAAAATATGCTTACGTTTTTATGAAGGCGTGGTGGCGTTACGATTGTAAGGATTAATCAATTCTAGTAAATGTTCTTATCTGGTTATTGATAGCAAATTCATTCACCGGTTATACATATCTACGAAATAAACGTGAAGATAATTTATTATTTTTTAATGTGACGTAAAAGTATAAGTAAAAAAATAAAAGTGAAAAAAATACGCGTTTTCAAATTACGTCATCTGTTCGAAAATGTATCTTATTTAAATATCTAATATATATTTTTCAAAATAACTAAAAAATAACAGAGGTGGGCGCATGAAGAATCTATTTAATACTAAAAATGTATAGGATGTTTTTTGATAAAGGTATAGTACTTTAAAATGGAATAAAACACATAAAAATCGTTGTATTGGTCATGGTATTGGCATTATTGGAGAGCCTTTAGTATATGTAATATGGTAACGACACTACGATTTTAGAAATAAATTTGCACAATGCGCAAGAGTTGTTCTAGCATAAGTCTATTAATGATGAAATGGTAAACCAAACTGAGCGTAAATCTGCTATCAATTGTCAAATTGGCTGTCGCTGACAAAATGTTTCCAATTCAAACAACAGACATCTAAAAAACTGTATTACGCTTATACATTTCTTAAAAACTACCTATAGTAATATATTTTTTAGATACTTTAGGTAACTATCTGTTTAAAACATTCATTATTTTGAAGACTTACCTCCTTATTTTAGAAAAAATATTTACGTGTTTCCGTACATAGTAAACATTATTTCAAAAACTGTTATTATATGTAATTTTTAATAAAATTAGATTTGGTAGAATTCTAAATAATAAAAAATAAAGTGTGGTCACCGCACGGGCAGTGCAATGTGCACCTAAAACATTTTTGATAGGCAAATCAACTGTCAGTGGCAATCTATTCGGACAAAACACACATTCAAATCAATTTGTCGAGAGTGTCAACAGCGGTCGCTCGGAATTAGGATAATAAGGAAACAAGTCACTAATAATCATATATTGCTTTTTACTGCTGATGGGAGATTAATCAAAAGTGCAATTAAAATTAATTAACTATTCATCACTATATTAATAATGCCAATACTTTAAATAAATGTTGAGTCCGTTCACTTTAGAAAAGCCTCTTGCATTAGTGTGAGTAAGGGCCGGTTGTTTCAAGTTGGATTAAAGTAAGCGTTCTTTTATAAGCATAGATTTTTACGTTCTCCACCAATCAGACGATCCGTTTTCGTAAAAATCTATGCTTTAATTGAACGCTTATTTTAATCCAACTTGAAACAACCGGGCCTAACAGTCCGTTTACAAAATCTCGTAACATTCATTATATATATATATTTATATATATTATTAAAATGTTCTAAGGTTTTCACGCCCGTTCAGAATCTTCTGTGTATAGTTTTCTGGGATATCCAGCCGTGTATATGTGACCTCCCTGGCCGACGTTTTGCATCAGCCATCAGCACATCAGCCCTGAAACGTCGGCCACAGAGGTAGGCAGAAAACTATACACAGAAAATACTATTTTAGTTTCTTAACCTAAAATAAGCATAGGTACAAATAATATAAAAAAACTCATTCCGTTTCAAAATTTTTATTAAATAATACGAAAACATTGAGTATATGCTTTTTTAAATAATATACCTACTCTAAATTGGTTTTTTTAAAAATATTTCACTTTATTGAAAATTGAAACTATTAAGTGAATCCATTATCTGCTATATCGCATATATCAGTGGTATTAAATCATTAATCCAAATATATAATTCTCTATGTAACACTGTCCGTCACCAACGCTACCAGAATGCTCCAATAATAATGTGATATAATATAACAAAGAAGTATAAATTGCAAAAAAAAACATAATTCTCTTTTTAATGATGTCCATCACTAGCGTTATCAAGACGCTACTCTAGATAGCGCTATTCTCACAGCATTAACTGGCGGCCGAAATATATAATACAAAAGCACTTTATTTTTGATGGGTTATAGCCAGTTTAAAATAAATTACATATAAGCAGGTACAATTGTAGTTGAATGATTTAAAAACCTTTAAATTAATTTTAATCAATAAGATTAACTATTGTCGTCTGTATCGGACTCCGAATCCTCATCTAAATTTATATTAAACTGATTTAGGTCTGTGGTTACAGAATCGTGATCTTGCAGTCATGTAACCCAAAGTGTGAAAAAAATACCAAAAAAACCTTATATCGCGTACGCTGCGGAAATTATTGACAATAGAGCAAAGTAATGTACTACAGTTTTATAGAGGACATTGATATCTACAAAAAAGTTCGCAATACCATATATTAGGTCCTTACATATGAAACTGGCGTTTAGTATGGGAGGAACATAAAGCCGATTTTTTTTAATTATAATATATTTATTTAATCAAAGTATGTACCATTGCTATCTATGCACTTTTGCCATCTCATAGGTAGTTCATCGATCCCTTTACTAAAAAAACCATTCGGACGGGAATCAATAAAATCTTTGAAGGTGGTTTGGACTGCCCCATCGGAGTTGAATTTTTTCCTTTGCAAGAAGTTATCCAAATTTCGAAAAAAATGGTAATCTGTTGGGGCAAGGTCCGGAGAGTACGGTGGATGTCTTAGACATTCCAATTGAAGCTCCTCTAATTTGGTAGCCGTCTGGTGTGCAGTGTGTGGTCTAGCGTTATCATGAAGCAGCAGTGGCCTAGAGCGATTACCCAGCCTCGATTGTTTAGCAGCTAGCTTTTCCATCATGGTTTGCAGTTGCTGACAATAGACATCTGCCGTAATAGTCTGGCCAGATTTAAGAAAGCTGTAGTGAACGACACCAGCACTAGTCCACCAAACGCTCACAATTAACTTTTTTGGAGTCAATTTTCGCTTGGGGCCTGGTTTGGCTGGTTCGGCAGGGTTCAGCCATTGCGATGAGCGCTTCCGATTATCGTACAGGATCCACTTTTCATCACCGGTAATGATTCGATTTAAAATCCCTTCATTATTGTGCCGGTTGAGTAATGCAACGCAGCAGTCAACGCGCGTTTGTTGATTTGCTTCACTCAATTCGTGAGGTACCCACCTTACAAGCTTTTTCACCTAACCAATTTGCTTCAAGTGGATTAAAACAGTTTTATCACTAACACCGCAGCCTGCAGCTAACTCGGATGTGGTTTGCGATGGATCCTCTTCCACAATAGCCTTCAATTCTTCATTATCAACTTTGGTCTCCGGCCGTCCACGGGGCTTGTTCTGCAGGTCGAAATTTCCAGAACGAAAACGTTGGAACCAAAAACGCACTGTGTTTTCTTTTGCGGCACCGTCGCCATATACATCATTAATCCTTCGAGCCGTTTCTGCAGCACTGGTGCTACGGTGGAACTCGTACTCGTAAATAACGCGATATTTCAAGTTTTTCATTTTGTAAACTGAGTGACGCAAAGAAAAAAACAATTGAGGAAAAAACAAATGAATTATAATTTTCAAAACACAAATACATGAGTAAATAGCTGTATAAATTTGGATTTGGAATTCCTAACCAAAGAGAAGATATTTGAGATCAAATTTGCCAGTACGGCAAAACGCCAATTTCATATGTAAGGACCTAATATATAACTATTACAGTTTTCTTACAATAAGTACTTTTTCATGTTAAAATATGCAATAGTAACGCAGGTACAAACTAGGCCACAGGCATAAAAAAGATGCCGCAAAATAAAACAACATCAAATATCGTTTACAGGTAAGCTCTGACCCAAAAAATTTAATGGCTTATGTTTTAAAGGTATGATCTTTTTACAAACATTAGAAATAAAAATAAAAGAATCAAATATTAAAAAATAACAAAAAAATTCATTAAAATAATGATATCCAAACTTTCTTTATAATATACTCTTTTTTAGTAACCCCCAATGCAAAAAGAAGGGTGTATGTGTGTGTATGTTAAAATTTATAATTTTTGAAATTTTTGTTAAATACCCGTGCGAAGCCGAGGCGGGCCGCTAGTATATAATGTAAAGTTGAGCGCGGCGCGAGCTATCTCTTGCCGTCTTTTATACTTACATAGTAAGCAAGGCTTGACTAACTGATGATACCTGTCTGCAGGTATCTGTCAAATCTTTGAAACGAGAGATCATTTCACTCCCATCCACATGGGATACATACACTACATACATGCACTATAAAATTATCTTTATTTAATGAATTCGGTTATAGAACCCGCACCCACCTCGTATTATCGAACTATAAACCCTCTTTTACATTATTAGAACACTCTTCATAACTTGTCATATTATCAACGCAACATTTTGAAGATTTGTTCATAAAAATACGATATTAAATTAAAATAAGATTAAAAATTGACAGAATTTCTCTCAAAGAGATAAGACATGTAAAAAAGGCGATATTTTAAAAGTGACATCATCAATATGCGAGATCTTAAATAACGACTTATGAGACGAAAGTATTTATATGGGAGACATGTATGGAAGTCTTTACAGGGTGGCCACAGGGCTCATGACCTGTATTAGCTGGCTTAAGTAATTAATTGTCTTAATTTATTAACATGTCATAAGGGATAGGTCAATGTCTACATTAGGACGAGTAGTGACCGTCTCGCGACGATTGTTGAACGCTGGGCGGCCGGGTTTTTCGTAAAATTATTTTACAATGTTGAAAATGGAATTTCTTATAATTATAATAATAATGCATTCAGACGCACTTTTCAAATTATTTAAATAAAATGTTAGTTTAAGTTACTCGCTCTTCTTGCAGTGATTATTTATAAAACATGTTATTAAATAATGCGGTTTGCGTATTGACTTGCTTGTAGGGCTTGTTCGATAACGTTACGCGTTTTAACAAAATGCACATGGTACTGAGTCATCGATAAAAAATTGATGAAGTAGGATATGCGATGTTGAAAACGTCAAATTGTTTAAGATATATTACAGAAGTCGCACAGAGACGAAACTATTTATATGAGAAACACGTATGGAAGTCTTTTTATAGGATGGCCCAATCTATGTACTCGTGTGTTCATGAGAAAAGACTACAGATATCCCTAGCATAGTCCCTTAAAATAAACCAAAGATTTTCAGATTTTTAACATACATAGACCTTTAAAAATTTAATAATGTGTCGATGTTCTTACGATGAAATTGGTTAACGTTACATTGTGTAGAGTGATCCCTCAAGCCAGCTCATACAGGCCACTCTATAAAAAGCCCTCCATATATGTTTCTCATATAAATAATTTCGTCTCTGCGAGACTGCTATAATTTATTTTTACTAATTAATCACCCCTCTGGGGACAAAGTCAAGTAACAGTGTTCTCAAAACATACTTACATATTTATAAAAACGTCAAAATATGTTTTACGAAAAAACATTCCTGCACTTTAAGGATGTGAGGTTTTTATTTGAAAGTAGAAAAAACATTTGTCGCCATTTCTACGTATTGGGTGCTTAAATAAACTGTATCCGTTTTTTTTTTCAAATGAAAAGACAAGAGAACAATGCAACAAATTAGTCAATAATGTTTTTCTCCTCTGTTATTTAAAAATTCTTGCCAACGTTCTACAAGTTTAGTTTCTTCTGGTTTGAGTATTCTGGGATATTCTGCCGTGTTTCGACTATCGCGATGGTGGCCTCAAACTGAAAACCTTTCGGCACCAGGCGCGGCGGCTCAAAACCAATCTCGTTGCGGATTCCCTAAAGACAGTGAACCGACAGTAGGTGGAAGAAACATACAACACAAGACAACTCATGAGAATACACGTCTTCGACACGGTATTGTCACATAATACATAAACATAGACACACCCTGTTTACACACTTAGCACAGTGCTGACAATTGTACACCCTGCTTTCTATACGAAGGTTTAAGTAAAGCAACTAATACTTACCGACATCACCAACTCACATTACAACAAATCATGAATGATGATGAACCCTGTAATGGGATCCGAAACGTCGGTCAGAAAGGTCGTAGAAACACGGTTGAATCTCAAATTTAGAAGATTCTGAACGTGAAACTAAAAACGTTCTACAAATCTACGATAAAAAAACATCTAGTCTTGATTCAAATAAATTATCATTCGAACAGAAGGTGGTGTCGAAAATACTCCTTTTTGTCTACTTAACATATCATTTCAAGGCATTTAATTAAATTAAATAAAAAATGTAATGTAAAAGTAAACACAAAATATTCTAGACAAGGAAATTTTCTTACGAATGAAATTTGTTATTATGTGTTACTTTGGGCGAGCATCTTAAAAAATGAAAAAAACTAATATTTCTGTTAATATTTATTGAAAAAAAAGTGTAAATACATACTTCAAGTTGTTTTCTCTAAAACTATCAATAAATTTGACATTTTTTTAAAAGTGTTTTTAAGATGAAATTATTCTTATAATTTTGATACAAAAAAGTCAATTAAGGCTAAAAACTTTGATCCAAGGTCCCAAAATAATGTAAAACTTAAATGTTTCAACGTTAGTGTGCAAGGGACAAAGGCGTAGAAATAATAGAGATAGTTGTATCGAAATAAACAATTAAATAAATATTGAAAATTCAATAAATATACAGAGTACACGAGCAGGAGAAACACAAAAAAAAAAAGAAATTTGGCACAGACAAAATGGTCTATAGCGCAATCAAATCACAGTATTGTAATATCTTTTTACTTTTAGTGGGATCCCCGATGATCCCACTAAAACTTCGCGGATTCGGCGAAGGCCCTTAGCCGGAAAAAATCTCGACGGCAAAGACGATGAGATCTCGGAAGGAGAGACGACCCAGAGACTTCCCAGCTTGAGCCCATAGCAGGAGAAGACTCGACTGCAGCGTTGATCTGGTTCGCCAGGACTACTTCCCAGACACCTCCTAGGAAAGCGAAGGCTATTGGAAGTGCCTTCCAAACAGATTAACCGGCCTGATGGTACCAGCGCTCAGCTTTTATACCCTTTCGGTGGCGGGGGGAATGAAGCATTAGTGATGGCAATGACTTTTCGGAAAAAGGGTAGCATTTTGAGAAGACTGGCAATTTAGCAATAGGTCGTCTGGTTCTAAGCTGTTCCAAGTAATGGACACTACAAGTGCAATTTTTTACTTTCATTATCAATTTTCTTTCGTACCCAGATGCTTCAAATGTTTTTACAGTACAATTTGAAAATATATGCATTTTTATTTACGTTTTTATTTAAGTATCGGGTACACTGTACGTCATTGTTTATGAAAGTTGTGAATTTTCTTCGGGCGCTTGAAGTGAAGTTAACCCACTGATCTGATCTAACCGGTACATACAATTAATCATCTGGAACTCTAACTCAAAGGGACACGCGAGAGTGCCCTGCTCCCACTCCGCCTTGATCAAAGGACCACGTGGTTTACGTCCAAACGGCACGGCTGTGACTCTACAAAGTGAAGATTGGTGACTAATGCTAATATTAGGTCCTTACATATGAAATTGACGTTTAGTATGGGAGGAACATAAAGCCGATTTTTTTTTTATTATAATATATTTATTTAATCAAAGTATGTACCATTGCTATCTATGCACTTTGCCATCTCATAGGTAGTTCATCGATCCCTTTACTAAAAAAACCATTCGGACGGGAATCAATAAAATCTTTGAAGGCGGTTTGGACTGCCCCATCGGAGTTGAATTTTTTCCTTTACAAGAAGTTATCCAAATTTCGAAAAAAATGTTAATCTGTTGGGGCAAGGTCCGGAGAGTACGGTGGATGTCTTAGACATTCCAATTGAAGCTCCTCTAATTTGGTAGCCGTCTGTTGTGCAGTGTGTGGTCTAGCGTTATCATGAAGCAGCAGTGGCCTAGAGCGAATAACCAGCCTCGGTTGTTTAGCAGCTAGCTTTTCCATCATGGTTTGCAGTTGCTGACAATAGACATCTGCCGTAATCGTCTGGCCAGATTTAAGAAAGCTGTAGTGAACGACACCAGCACTAGTCCACCAAACGCTCACAAGTAACTTTTTGGAGTCAATTTTCGCTTGGGGCATGGTTTGGCTGGTTCGGCAGGGTTCAGCCATTGCGATGAGCGCTTCCGATTATTGTACAGGATCCACTTTTCATCACAGGTAATGATTCGATTTTAAATCCCTTCATTATTGTGCCGGTTGAGTAATGCAACGCAGCAGTCAACGCGCGTTTGTTGATTTGCTTCACTCAATTCGTGAGGTACCCACCTTTCAAGCTTTTTCACCTTACCAATTTGCTTCAAGTGGATTAAAACAGTTTTATCACTAACACCGCAGCCTGCAGCTAACTTGGATGTGGTTTGCGATGGATCCGCTTCCACAATAGTCTTCAATTCTTCATTATCAACTTTGGTCTCCGGCCGTCCACGGGGCTTGTTCTGCAGGTCGAAATTTCCAGAACGAAAACGTTGGAACCAAAAACGCACTGTGTTTTCTTTTGCAGCACCGTCGCCATACACATCATTAATCCTTCGAGCCGTTTCTGCAGCACTGGTGCCACGGTGGAACTCGTACTCGTAAATAACGCGATATTTCAAGTTTTTCATTTTGTAAATTGAGTGACGCAAAGAAAAAAACAATTGAAGAAAAAACAAATGAATTATAATTTTCAAAACACAAATACATGAGTAAATAGCTGTATAAATTTGGATTTGGAATTCCTAACCAAAGAGAAGATATTTGAGATCAAATTTGCCAGTACGGCAAAACGCCAATTTCATATGTAAGGACCTAATATATTTGGAATGGCATCTGCCTAGCTGCAGAAAATGGCTGCAATGGAATGCTGAGTATGAAAATGTGCTTAACTTTCATAATATAATATGAGAATAGTTAACCCCCTTTCAAGTTCACCCGTCAGGAATTACCCAATTATAACATCACGTTGTAATTAACAAAGCAGAATTTTTCTAGCCAGGTAATTTTATCCGATTTACATTTTTCTTTACGTAACATGGTGTAACATTCTGTAACATCATTTATTTTAGCTTTCGTAATAAATAGGTACATCAGATATAATCTACAAACATTTAAAAAATGATAATAATTAAGAATTGGTTAGGTAAATGTATTTAGATTGTTTTTTATTGAGAGATATAGAAATAAAACCACGCAATTGATAGAAATGGGACGTGAGTGTTTTGTAAATGATTAGCTGGGGAAAAAAAGCTGATAAAAAGAGTGGCTTGTTGGTCTTGTAGTGAGGACCCTCGCTTCGTGATCCAAAGTTCGCGGGTTCGAATCTCACTCCAGACCAGCAAGTTAGTTCTATTTTCATAGCACATTGAAAATAGTAAGAATATTGATGTGTTTATTTATTTACAGTACAGCGGACTTATCACCAGTGTCTGAAAGAATGGAGACGAAAATTTAATCTATGGACACAGACCATAAACATAAATATTTTTTAGATTGTTTAGATTTTTACACAATAAAAAAAATGATGTGCGGTTTTCAAGAGAACGGTAATGAATTAATTTGTACAGAGCGACGAAGATTATCCCAAGAGGGAAGGTACGTAGATTGCTTTAGCTTGTCGTACATTTATTTCGCTGTGTTGCAATTTACTCCACATTGTGCAAGAGGCAGGTCTTTGATAAAAACCATCATTAATGTTGCGGCACAGTGGCATAAAAAAGTATACGTTTGCCCGGTACAAATTAACTTTCTTCCGAATAGACATAATAATTTCCGAATGCCGGTATTGCCTTTTTTTCATAAGTTTTTGGCGACCGAAGCGTGACAGAAATGTAAACATAATAATGTGTCTCCGAGAGATAAAAATTATATAACTGATTGTACGTGCACTAACTAACGTAATAATAATTTTATTAAACTTTTGCACGATTGTCACAAAAGAAGTCCTATTATGGTCTAATTTATTACATTTCAATGTACGATTTAAATAAAATTCTGTGGAAAATCATTGTCTTGCAACGCAATATTCCAATTTGATTCACTATCCACGTCTCTATCAGGGAAAACTATACACCAATGAATTAAATCCAGAACCAAAATTGCAATCTCATAAAGGAATTTTTAATCCCGGGACTGATGCCAAGGTCGTTCCCCTTTGCTCATTAATCAACATATAAAAAAATTCCACATAGAACTAGTAATTTATGTAAAATACTTATCATTATTGAAATAAAAACACTCGTTTTTTAGTTCTACATTCTTAATTTTTTGAGACGCGTTTCATCTTATGAGGGCATTATCAAACATAGATTTAGTTTTTATTTATACATGTGCGGTTATAGAGTTCTTTAAACTTGTCTCTGAAACAATAAATTTAAGATACCTACTTATTTATTTAAAAAAAAAAAAAATTCCTCCTTTTAAAACCTCCGCGTCTGGAATTTTCAAAACATTGACGCCGCTTGAAACCCGCCGTATTGAGGAAACATAGAAGTCCATGAGACAAATAAAAAATAACGATAAATATTATTTGTAGAGGTCAACTTTGCAGTGCTTTGATTTCTATACTTAATACATAAACATGACATAATATCTATTTAAGCGGCCATAATGCAAAATAATATTTTTGATAGCCAGATTAAAAAGCAAATGTATTTGAAAGAGATATTATTTTAATAGTTCAATAGACAATTTAGGGCCATAATTATGAGCTTTGCAGTCGAAATTATCAGAAACTGAATTATGAAAAAATTAAGCCTTTAATTTTGTGTGTAAAAAGTGCCTTGTAGCTTTATAAAATGTGAAATAAAAATTGAATTTAGATATTTTTACAATTTTTTACAGCCTTTTTATAATTTATTATCACATCAAAAGTCCACCTCGTCATATACTTTTCATACATACAACACTTCACCTAAACTATCCATACATAAAAGTACACGGTTACCAAAAATAATGTACGACATATGTATATTATTCTGCGTCACTATGATTCTATGTGGTGCATGTTATTGTAAATAAATGCATGCAAACAAAATCAACATACTGTATTGTATCAACATCAAATTAATGTTTACCGTGAATGTGATAAATATTTACCACATTTATTTTAATTTGAAATATTGTCGCGGAATCGTGGCTGTGGGAGGAAAACGAACCATTTAAAATAAATTAAAGTTTTATTAATTACACAAAGTCACTGGACACGAATTTAATCGGAGAAGTTTTCTTAAATTCAATCTTAATGTTTCTAGAATATTTCACAGACTAATTCTAGAATCTACGCTGCACTTTTTATCATTCCTGAGAATAATTTGTCTCTCATATACTGATACACAATACATAAATCGCATTAGAAAACTTCGCGCTTGTCGGTAGGTATTTTCCTGATTTACTATAGCTGGAATCAAATACGTGCTAGCAATATACGCTGCACGATTTGGCTTTCTATGGTGATGGCCCGCTGTCAACTCTGACTCAATATGTCTCAGGAAGATCTGACAGTATTTTACTAATTATGCATATTATGAAAGTAAAAAAGTCGTGTGAGCGTGCAATCATGTGTCTAAATACTCGGTCTACATTTCAAATGCAGTTTAACATTTTCATGTCGTCGTCACGGTAATGAGTACTTTAAAGAGTTGGACAGGTAGTAGGTATGCAATTAGAAGATTTGTAGTAATCTAGCTAAAAGCTGCTACCATGATTTATTACACACGGCAAAGCGATTACGTGTTAAAAGAAATGCGATTATAAAGACGTCTAAAGGAAATAAAGTTCAAATATCGTTGGCGGCGTTTAAAACATAAACAAGTAAATAAAATAAAATTTTCAAAGTCATGCTTTTATACGCTTTCTTTGCATATTATATTCGTAATCATTTTTTTTAACATAACCCATGCATAGGTTTCCAAATATTAAACACGTTGTTTTAAAGTATAAAATAAATTTTATTGTGTTAATTTTCTTACTATAAAAAATTTAATTCCTTAATCCATCTTTCTTAGTTGTCATATTAAATATTAATATGAGTATTCTTTCCAACCCTGGGAAAAAGAAACTGTTCGCTCTCCGCGACTAACAAATCTCTTCCAGGTTTGGAACGACGACCGATTCTTTTATCGTTCGAGATGAGGAATGAAAACTCGAAACGACTCTATAATTCAGGCGAAAAAGGAGAATTCTTCGAATAAATAGCTTTATCAAAAGAAGGTACGAAAATATAAAATTACACACACGCAGCCACGTTGAAAAAATGTTTCGAAAGAGAGCTATTTATACCCTGCGATATTTATTTTTTCAAAATAAAAAGTTACAATTTCACATGTTCCAAATATTTCTTCATTCAAATTTCTCAATCGATAAATTGTCGAGTTCTTACTAGCACGAAAATATAAATAAAACACATCATTTTTATTAATCCATAAACAAATATATACAAAATATGAAATAATTTCAATCTCTAAGACATTTTAATTATATACTACATTGCCAAATAATTCGATAGATATTTTGCAGGAAACAATGGCGTAACATTTTCACTGCGAGAAGATGATGGAATGTCATATACTGCGTATATTTCGCATCAACACTTGTAGTTTAACGACTTTTTACGGCTGAGCGCTTAATAATAATGGAAAATGATTCATTTTAATCGAAATAATGACAAAATCGTGTTAAAAAAAACTAACCCATAAAAACCAAGTTTTTATTTTACTCCCTTTCTTTGTAAATTAAGTTTACCATCATGTAATAATTGATTGACTGAAAATGAAACATGTCGAGACAAATATCTATGTCAAAAATCTCTAAAAATATCTCTTTATTATTTGATTTCTTCCCAAAAAACCGAAGTGTGCTGTCACCTGTGAACCAATTGTCGTAAATTTTTAGTGAAGCACCTATTATTACTACCGACGGAGTAATTCAAATTTTAAATATTCCCTGACGTTATCGGGTCGCCGGCGCCGTTGGTAGTAATCAAACTTTTGTAATGATTCCAATCTGAAAAACCATTAAAATTTATAAAAATCCAAAATTGTACTATAATTATTATTATTTTTTAACAAAAATTTGATAGATCATTTTGATCGTCGCTTCAGTTTCAGCTCGATTGGATCATGGGAAAAGGGTCAAAAATCAATCCAAAGTTTTTTCGACGGCAAGCAGGCAAGCAAATAAGCAGATGCAACGAGTTAATATAAAGAGAGTAATGATTAAATAATATATAGTCATTCACTTTAGGTAAACGTTGAATGTTTCTAGCTAGTCCGTAAATGGTGAAAAATCAGTTACTAGATTCCACCACAACAAACAAAGCGAGTTAAATAAAAACATCTAAAATTGCGTTTAGATACTTTTCCATCATAATCCCTTCCTCATTTAACGGAAGTACAGTCGAAACAGGCCTCTGAAAAATAATTACCGCAATAAACATTCATTATATAAACAAAACGCGAGTGTTTTCGAGATATTGATGAAGACAAACATTTCGCCGCTCGTCCATGGTGGACCACACGGGAGTGGAAGAGAACCCAGCTGTCAGAATCCATTATAGAAGTTAGTGCTTGCATATCTTATCCTGTTAATCCCAACATAGGTCTGGACCCTCTGGCCGACATTGTTATCTACCAAAAAAAAATACGTTTCTTGTAAAGTTAGCTTGGTTTTCTTGCCTTGCGATCTTGAATTCAATTGTTTTATTTATGTAAACCACGGGAGAATTATATTTATATCGTCCACGCACAGGTCTTTAGCATTTAAGAGCATGATCCTCAGAACAGTCTACGATCCTGTGAGAGATCATAATGGTTGGCGTCGTCGATACAACCACAGTATACCCAGACCAGTAGTTTATCTCCAGCCTGTCGGCGAGTTATTAGCCTACTCTTGCGTTGACGCTAGGGTTGTCACTTTATTTTTACTCCCTTTCTTTTAACTTGCAACGTCTGAGATTCCGACGCATATGGTAGACACTAAACCCGAATAAAATTCAATTTCTTTTAATTGTTCAAAAATTGATGTGCCGATTTTAATGTTTATGTGGTCCTTTTCGAACTCATGGCAAAAGACCTGCTCCATCCCCTCTATATTGGCAACAAAGTCATGAGTAAATTTCGATCTATCGCATAATTTCTGTAATTAGTATACCTAGTTTCTGCACTTAAATTGCAAGAATGCTGATTAACATCAACATAGACTTTTAAAAACTCACAGTTTTTGTGATAATCAACACACCTTTTTAGTAAAGAACTACAAACATAAAAAAAATACATTTTTTTCAGGAAGCGCATTTTTTTTCTAAAGCGGCGGCTGCGAGCGCGAATGGCACCGAAGGCCTTATGCCTCCATATTCTATGTCAATGTGTGCGTCACAGTGCGTGCGTACACGTGCCGAGCACGCACGCACACGTTCTAATGCCAGCGGCACCTTTTCATCCCCTTAAACTGGGGTTCCGTCAGCAATAAAAACATCGGATTGTCGGTGCGCAGCAAAAGTCTACCTTTTATGACTTTGGGACAATTTTAATAAAGGCTAAGAGAAAGCGGCCGAAGTAAATGCAACAGATAAAATGCAATATGTTAGAGAAAGACATCCCTTAGTGAAAAATAACAGGGGAAAGAAAGGGATGCAAGATCAAAATTCTGTATAAAAGGCGCGCCAGAACACCAAGAAAATCAGAGTTGGAGGGGGAGGGCTTCTGGGCCCTCCTCAGGAGCGAGTCGCCCATAGATTCTGGGTCATCCCGTAACACGGATGACCTGATTACCTTGGATGACTCGGAAAGAGTGGGAGCGAGCCACCATAGATTCTGGGTCATCCCGTAACACGGATGACCTGATTACCTTGGTGGGCTCGAGTAGGAGGAGGTGGGAGGGACGCTGCTGGACCCTGGCTACAATAGTAGCTGGTATACCAAGTGCCCTCCGGAGGAGGTGGGAGGGACGCTGCTGGTCCCTGACTACAATAGTAGCTGGTATACCGAGCGCCCTCCGGAGGAGGTGGAAGGGACGCTGCTGGACCCTGGCTAAAATCGTAGCTGGTATACCGAGCGACCTCCCGGAGGGATAGGAGGACGAAGCGCGGAGGTGGCCGGAGGAGGAGGGTCACTCCGCATCCGATATCTCCAGCCGGAGGTAGCGGAGGGCTTCCGGGTCAGCGTAATAAGGGCTTTAGCCCCGACAACGCTGTCTTTCCGGGAGTCCAAGGTGCCGCAGTGGCATCATGTCCATCAGGACCCGAGTAGGTGCGGCGCTCCGGAGGCGCACTTTGTGGCCAGGACCCACATAGCACCAGGGTGGACTGGAGGAGGGCGCCGTGGATCTGCATTGCGGGGAGTCCGAAGGCTCCAGTCACGAGCGGTGCTGAGGCTGTGATGGCAACATGAGTGTCTGGATGACACTGAAGCGCGCTGGGAACTTCTCGCCCGGGGGGCGGGCGGGAAGTTCCCACGACGATAACACATCTAGGTATAGCTTAGTCTTAGTATAGGGGTTAATGGGGATTAGGTTAGTTTAGTGTAGGCCTACTTAAGTTTAATTAAGTCTAGTATGTATCTCCCTATTGTTCATGTAAATATTTGTATCTTTATATGTAAATATGCACTTGTTATTCTTATTCTTGCTTAATTTTTCATGTAGATATACAAGAATTACTGTCGACAGAACCAGACTTTTTATTTTGTACCTCCTTTCCGAATATCAGCGACCCATTTGGATGGTTGTGCGTGTGTGTGTGGCGGCACGCATATAGCCAATATTAGACCGCTCGGGTGTGCGGGTGGGTGCGAATCCCGCCCGCTGAAGGGCGCCGATCTTTGAGAGATCCGCGCCCCCCGCCCGGCGCTTTGTGAGAATGTGCCTGGGCGGGAGACGTCACAATATGTTCCCTAACCATTGGCTTCTTAATTTTCCGGTGATGGTCTGATGATGTTCATAATGGACCTATTTTTTTTGCACTCTATTAGCGGAGGATGGCGGAGGAGTCACGAAGAGTCCTTCATCTAGTAAACGATTGAGTGAACAATGAAATTGAAATGAAACGGCTGTTGTGAAATGTGAAATTTAGAAAGATTATTTTATAAATGATAGTTGATGAGACTGCACCTGTTTATTTTTGCAGCTGGTATTTCTACATTTTGACACACTTTATGGATGATGGCACATTATAAATGCTTACTGTTACTGAAGCGTATAAATTTATATAAAACAAATCGCTAAAAAGGTCGAACGAATCAATTACGTTGCCGAAGTTATGTAAATTTTTTCGTAAAAGATTAAAAACTTCTGCTAAGAAAATCAATCAATCAATCGAATATGAGTAAATAAGCAAGTAGAAGTCCAGCTTTTATCTACGCTTAAAGCATTTTTGTAGAAACATTTGAAAGGAATTTCGTAGGAATTCAATTGGTAATAAATTTTTTGTTTATAAACTTACAAAAATGCTCAATTTTGACTCTTTTAAAGTAAATAATATTAATATTTTATCATTGCTCTCATCAGCAAAAATTAATATATGGAATATCAAATTGTTTGGATATTGCCTTTTTCATTGAGGTGACACGATCGAGAAATCCAGATCAGGTGAAAGTCTGGATAACAGGGGACCCAGAAAAATTCAGCCTCTGGGGGAGACACAGGAAATGAGGTATTCAATGAAACGTAAAATTAAATTAATCAAGTATAATCGACATTACACATTACCTTCAGCACAGTTATATAAGATGCTGGCCAGCTTGTATCTTAAGGAAGTTACAAATACTGCAATTTTGTTTGATAGGGCAGAATTCGCGAAAGGTCACATTATTGAATATTTTCGTCGTTGTACCTAATTTCGAGTAGATCTTTTGTCGATTGAGCTTTTCTCAGGTGAGTAATTTGTCGCAAGGTCATTTGTCGTGGATCTTTTGTCGTTGGACCAAATGTTTGTCCACCTCTTGTCCAACTCTTGTTGTCTCAAAGACAGACGCAATATCTTACCTTGGGTTAAGCTCTAGTAATGTAATATGTTTACCTCCGTAAAATTTAGGCTGCATGACTGATCAGTATATTCATGAATATTGAAGTGAAATTGTCTTTTTATCTCAATATGCAGTAAGATGTGCCCCAATAGTGTTATGGGATATAAGGCGACATTGAACGGCTTATTATATAATTAAACAAAGGCAACAAAGAATTGGCACGGGAAACATCTATGTTAATGTTATGGTCATTCAATGACAAAGGAAGGACACATTCCATTTCCAGATCATTGAGAGCCATCTGATTCATTTTGTGGCGATTCAGACCAGCTCCTGTCAGGGGAGAGTAAAAGTATTTATTGGTAATAAGAATGTTTTCTACTTTTGCTTCGGCTACATTCATACACCTTCTCATGCACAATCTAGGGTTGTTGAGATTTTTAACAGGGCCATCCTCCAATATTTGTAGAATCTGATCGCGCCAGGTCTTTCGCGGACGCCTTCTATTCCTATTCACTTCAACACTTGCCCTTTATATTTTCTTTACCATCCTTTCCTCGGTCATACGTTCTAAATGACCGAAACATCTCAGGACTCCTTTCTGTATTCTATCTACCACACTACAGCCGGCATTACATTCACTTCTAATTTGTTCATTCCTCTCTATATCGACCAAAGATTTTCCACAAAGCGCCTTAGTGATCGCATTCCAGGCTTCACTTCCATACATCAGAGTTGGCACTATAACTCCATTATGTACCGCTAGTCTTGCATCCTTTGACAGGTTCTTATTGGGCATAATTGCATTTAGGTACATTTTGAAAGAATGTCTTTAATTTTCCAGAAATTCTCCATTTACACTTTTAAATATAATGACCCGATACGATGCGGGGAAGCTCTGACGAAAACGTTCGTCAAAATACATACAAACTTTCGATTCTGGTTCGACTTGAAGGATTTTTTAATTCTTATTACCTTTGTTGAACGAAACAGGAGGAATAATGGTTTGGGGCAGATCGACATTGCTACTGTAATGAAAACATTGTCATTGAAATAAAAATAATGAATACCTCCTACTGAGAAAACGAATAATTGAGAACATAATAGATATCACTCTCTATTGTTTTTCACTCGCATTCAACACTCACCCAATAGCTTCATGACGAGTTACTGTAATTCACGTTTTATACAAACAGGAAAAAAAATATTTTAAATTGTTTCATAAAATGGCGAATCAAAATAAAAACTGATAAGTACTCGTAATTTTTTAGCTATTATATCGAGTGAATCCAACTAAAATAATATGTAACTAGTTGTAACCCATCAAAAATGACGTTATCTAAAAAATTATATTAAAAAAAATATATAAAAAGAAATTAAGAATAAAAATTTAAAAAATTAATAGGTACCTACTTAAAACGAAAAATAAAAAAATACAGTGAGTCACGGACGTTACAGACAGACGGCGAAATTATTATTAGATTAGTAACAATTATGTCAAAATTAACGGTACATTACTTTTACTTGTCGGTTCCTAAGAAATAAGTATTTATTTATTTATTTATATAAAAAGAAAAGAAAAAAATGCTATTAACAAAAAAAAAATAAAAAAAAGAGAAAAAATCTTTATAAGAAAACAGCCGGATGGACGGACAGACAGACAACGAAATTATGTATTACAATTGGGATAAAAGTAAATAATTTAAACAACTTCTTGTTTTGACGCTGATATTAAATTTAACCCGCAATATTTATAACCATAGGTAAAGGAATTTTATGCATCGCAAAGCGTTGCCATTGGGTAAAAATAATATCATCAAAATAAAATCAATTAATGCATAGGTGTAAAATTCATCAACATTTTGTTATATATATGATTTTTGGGTGACTTATAGAATTGGGGGAGAACTCAGAGCTAGATCGCTCGCCTAGCATGTGAGGGGTGCTGGGATCGATCCCCAGCCGTACCAAAAAATATTTTTATGTTTTAGTGTCATTTAAAGTTTTATGTAAAGGATAAATAAATATTTACTTATTAATAGCCACACAATCGTGAAATAATAATAATTTTTTTTATCAAAGTGATATATTTCAATATTTTTTCACATTTCCCCTGCCGGCAGGTAAAGATATTAATTTAATGAAAAATTAACGTGATACTTTTTTTGATTTCAATATCACTCTAGCGACAACATAATTAACTAATTAATTTTAATATAAATAAAAAAGACACCAATAATAGAAAGTATATTCCGGCACCGGACATTCAAACCCGAGCCCCTGAGTGTGAGCCAGGCAGGCGTGTGCAGTGGGAACAAGAAGCATTATGATGGTCGACATAGAGATAGATCTAATAAATTTAGAAAATTTAAAAATAATAATATTATAAAAAAAGCCGTGTATGGACATCAAAAATATATTTCTTCTGTTTTGAATCATTTAAAAGTAAAAGTCTGATGAATTTCTTCTCAAGATTCTATGCATTACAAGAGAGTGACAAAATATCGAATATTCAGCTATAAAAATAATATTTTTTAGATCTTTATTATATCATAGATATAATTCTTTGTTAAATTAATATTGTTTATGACAATCCTAATAGACTTGACCTTGTAAGTAGGTGCGAACGAGCCTTTATTATTTCTGAATCGGAACAGCAAGTCTCCCGTGAAGCGGGTGCTTTACTTTTATTTTAACGAAACGGACTAATCACAGGCGCGCTTTGCCTTCGACGGATTGAGCCAATAGCGACCATCCTGATGACTGAATCCTGCCAATGGCAGGCGCCGGCGGTGAAGTCATCGCGCATAGGATGACTCACTGCACTAGCGTGGATTTCAGAGGTATAACGCAATCGCTACTATAAAAGGAGCGGGCGCCATATACTCAGCCCTTCAGTTCGAGACCACCACTTGCGAGCGGAAGCGCTGCCCGAGTTCCAGATCATCAGTTGCGAGCAAAGGAGCTGCCCGTCCTACTACAGCTTGAGAGAGAGCGGGTCTTGCAGCAGCGACGTACAAAGAATCCACCATTTCGCAGCACCAGAAGGAGGATTCCGCCACAAAGAGTAACAGCTAAGGATCATATTCATATTTGAGATCGGAATAATTATGTGTAATTAAATATCACGATTGCTTGTGTGATATTGGTTCAAATCGTACAAGAATTCCTTCCAAACGGATGTATTTTTATGCAAAGCGAATTTCGTACTGTTTATGCTAAAAATTGAATACACGGAGTTCTATATGAATTACTTAGTAGCATTATAATAATTACTTTATTGCGTAGGTATTGCGCAATCATTACACTCGGTCTACAACTAACTCTTTATGAATCGAGTACCTCGGTATATTCAGCTTAATAAGTGGCTTCAGAATGACGAGTAAAGGACAAAATGGGGAGATCTAACTAAAGATTGGGGATATCTGGTTTGTGTTAGCCTAGCTGGCTGGGAGGGGTGGATGATTGCCGGCACTTGGGCGTGGAACCCACACAAGCCCCTGCAGGGTCCCTTGTTGCTCGGGGTCGTCAATAAACCGACCACCTAAGCTCATTCGGCGCAAACTACTTAAACCAACAAAAAGGTTCCCTTTGTCTTTGGAAGGATTTCCATGCTTGAATGCTGTAAAACCTTGATAGAAAACGTTAACTTCTATTTCGTCCTCTGTAAGAAAGACAGGGCCAGAATCAGTATAAAAATCATTCACTCATATGGAATAACTGGGATATTATAAATATGTTACTAACACTCTAACATTTGACCAAAGTAAATGTTGCAAGATGCAGAATCGTGGGACGCCGCTCTGAAAAGGCATAATGAGATTGCACAATAATTTGTAACATCGCTGACTATGCCCGCAAAGGAGGTTAATGTCGTCATCAATTCGTACCAAAAGAGTACATGATTCTTCAAACACCGGCCTAAAAGAAAGGCGCCTCAAGACGGCCTAAAAGAGGGGCGTCACAGGATCACATCTCGTAAAGAAGAGATAGAGTCTCGGGATGCAGTAAGTTCCGGCGGAGCAAGGGGGGTCATTTAGTCACTTAGGAAGTTGGCCACTGGGTCTAGGCGGGCGCAGGGCCTAAACCCCCCTCAGCAGAGATGCTGGGGGTTTAAAAAACCAAAATTTAGCATTCAAAGAAAGTATTATTTCATATAAACTGACGGGCTGTTATAAAATTCCTACGAACGGACTATCCTGAGACCTTATCTACTTATTCATAAAGAAGTTCCGCTTCAAAACTGTCGTATTTTGTAGATAAGCAAATATATGTATTATTTTCCCACGGAATTAATATGAACAGGTTCATGCACGTCAAAGACGAAACCATTCAAGGTAAGAATATACTAATACAAAGTGTTTATAATAATTAATTTCAGTTTTATTTAATATGTGTGAATTTTTTCCTTTGCGCCGTTCGGACGATTTTACTGATTTGTCTCAAAACGGAAATGTTTTATTTCTAATACACGATTTCTGGTGAACTTATTTTATTGTAACATAAATGTATAGATTATTAGACTCGTTAGATGTTAATATTACATATTATTATGCAATCGTTTCCAACACTGCTCCTATAAAAGAATTTGAAGTTATTACGATACACAACGGGGTCCTCCAACCATTAGACGAATCATGTGCCAATTCAACGACGTATTACGAATAGTATATATTGTATTTATTGAGATTTATTCGCATTTATTAATTCTAGTAAGAGTTTTAGTATTGGTGCCAGGCGCCATTATGAGGCGGAAATAGTTCATATTCATAGCCCGACTGTAATAGGTATTTTTGTCGCGTAAGAGGTAGCACTTTTAGAAGTATAACTGTGTTTTATGTTTCGTCCCTGACGGACAGGATGGTATAGCTGTGGTTATTTAGGTAATACACTTAGTAAATGCAAAGGGCATTAGGTATTATCAATTTCGTATGCGAACCCAAGATGTTAGAAATATTTTAGTTAATATAATTTCATTTAATATTTGCTGCAGAATAATATTTTATGAAATAAATAGTTAATATTCCATTCAAAGCAAATGTTTTAGTCAATATCTTTATAGATAATATTCAACAGCAAATCAGACATGTTAATATGTATTTTTAGTTAATTTATTGTATAGAGTAATTTCGTATAGTATAGAACATTATTTCATATGAAAAACTGAATTTTAGTAGTAGTAAAATTCTGTGTAGAATATTTTATTTTAAAGAATTATATTCCTACGACGTATTTTTTTGACGGGTCACCCCACTTGGATTCATCACATTGTTAGCCGCGACCAGGAGATCGATATGAAATAATATTTAATAATAAATTCAACTCGCGGAAATTATCCTACGACGTTTTATGGTATATTCTAATACTGAATTCATCTTTTGAACATGTAGAAATATTCAGTTTATTTAACAAGACCCCACTGTCCATTGGACTCATCGCAGTGCTTGCCGTGACCAGGAGGATAATTTATATTAAAACACAATAAAATGCTTTATAATATTAATTTAACATCATTACGACATTAAATACAGTCTGCTTGAATTGATCAGGATGCCCTATCTAGCTGGGTCACTACAGCTTGACTTTTATTTAACCGTATATTTGGGAAAAAAATATCGAAATTAAATATTTTTCCGGTAGAGTATTATGAAATATTAATATCTGAATAAAATGTTAATTATTGTGATTTGAATATTACGAGATATATCTCTTATTTCGTTTTTTTTTTTCAAAATATACGCTTAGGAAAAAGTCGTGCTTCTTGTTCCCACTGCACGCCCCTGGTCAGCCAGGTACCGTATCCACTATACTACGTCGGAGATGGCACTGATCTCGGAAAAAACCTTTTTATAAATAAACTTGAAACCCAACAAATGCAGAAAGGGATGGAAATTCGAAGTTAAACTTTGATCGGTAATAAATAAATTCACGGGATGATTTGCTGAGAGGAACTGGTAAGGAAGTAGACACTTCCATAACAGTTCCGGGATAGGATGGGTCTCCACCCCTTTCTGCTTCTCTTTTTAAACCATCGTAATAATTGCAGCTTTTGTTTAAAAGAGTAAATAACGGTAGATAAATTCCTATGCTTATTTGACCCAGTGCCGAATGGTTGAAACAATAATATTATGCATTCTAACCAGAAGAAAATTATGATAATATTGCATCACTATTTATCATCACCTACATAAACTGTATCAATTTTCTTTGATGGTAGATATTATAATAAGCATTAACGCGCAATATGTTTAATCGGTGTTTATGCGACGTGACATAGATGGGTTTGTTTTATTAATGCTAGAGGAATGTAATTACATTCCTTTGGAAAATCTAAAAATCCGGTGCGATCGAGTTCCAAGTGGGAAAAGTTGAATAGAGATATGACCTTTCATTGGTAAATGTGTAATGTAATACTTAATACTTACTTATGTCTAGATATGCAAGTACATAAATACCTTATTATGTATAAATATAAGATTTATGTTTAAAACTTTCTAACGCTTTGAAAGAAAAGAATAGGTTGCATTGGAGTGAAGTCTCAATTTCCTTTTATTTATGACAAGCTGTTCGTACTCGGCGTTGCCCGGGTTTAGGATTTAGTTAAAGATAAGTTTGTGGGAAAAAGGTTCCATCGTTTTGCAAACCGGTCAAACGGTGTAGATATGAAATAATATTTTGTATATGGATAATACGGCAAAAATTTTCGAAGACGATTTAGATATAATTAAATCGGGGATAATACTTATTTCAGATATACGTTTCTTTTCACAAAAATAAATCAAACATTATATGATATCATCGATGTCAAGTCGTCGTAAATAATCATTATGGTACCTATGACCATTGGATATGACAGATGGTATTTATTATTTATATTAATCATAGAAATGACAAATAGAATTCACACAAAAAGTTTTGGGTGGAATTTGTAAAAAATATAAATTCTGGAATGCCGTGCGCGTAGTTCTCACCTGGCATAGGACCTTTCGAAGAAACACGCTATTCCATGAAAAATTTACTTGTCTATTAGACATAGAGCTAAGTAAAAATATAATACACGGTTCGTGACGAGTTTTTTTTGACTTGACTAGATCTATGGAGCAAATTTGATGAGCGCAAACAAGTGAGATAAATGAAGAATTGATATGAAGTTAGGTAGAAAGGTCGAAAATAAAACTTCTAGCCGTAATTTTAAACCGGAAAAAAAGACATATTACGTTAAACAGAAACGTCAGAAATAAATCATCTAGCCGTAGGACGAATTATGGCTAGAATTTAAAATCAACTTTTTCTTAAGGCAAGGATTATTTAATTAATATTTGTTTCCCAGAATCTTTATTAATGCACAGCTTTTTTCTTGTATGCGCTGCACGCCACTGGCTGTTAAACTGTACCCCACCCCAGCGGCACACTGTAACAAAATTGTGATCTCAGAAAACTGACAAATTAAGTCATTCCTAAGTATAATTGCAATGGTTTTTTAAGCCTAATATGAAGGTAAAAGACTGCTGATTCTTCAGGTAATAATAAAAGAAATATAAAATAAACGTTTTTTGTTTTAAAAATAAAAATGACTTTATTGTTACACAGTTCCCCACTTGACCCTATCATTGTCTTACCTGTGTCGTCCTATAATTGTGGGAGATAAATAACTATTTTTTTGTATTATTTTCTCACCATGTACTTATGTCTTTCTGTTGGATGACCAAATAAATAAATAACTTATTTAAAGTCATTTCATTGCTCAATCAATTACATAAAGAAATCAGCCAAAAAAAGATTGTACTTCGTCTAACCACGTAATTTACACAACAAGAGGTCGAGTTTTTCTGCGATCGATGGCGAAAAGTTAGTAAATAAGCTGTTTGTAACGGCGTATCGGATTCCCTGCTGATGTGCATGATGGATGATGAAATCGAAGATGTGGAACGGAATGAAGTGAATTGTGAACGGCAGAGGGGAAAGAGAAACCAAACCACAAACATGATGGAAGATTATTAATACAATGTTTGTAACGACGCCGTCTGAAATTAAATTAATGCAATGTATGTTTTAATTCATGTATTTTGTCACGGTAAGGTGGCAAGAATTTTATGTATGATTTATGTATCGTTTATATCAGAACATTAACATATTAGATTGTTGACAGATACAGTAGGGTAAGCGGAGATATTTTCCTGGTATGATTACTAAATTAAAATTTTGCCAGTTTTTATTTCAACAGATAAAATTAATTTTATAATTTTTCATTATCACGAATTTAAACGTTAATAAAACTATCAGAACTAGGGATTATTGATATTATTATTTTTTTATGGGATCAATACGGTCTTCTGATAGGTCAATCAAAACAACGCACAAACCAAAAAAAAAAATGTTGAGCATTTTTATAAATAAATATATTCCAATATAATAAAATTTGTTTAATAAATATATTGTAATTACGTATTTCTTTACAATGCATATTCCATTTGAAAAAAGCATAATATCTTTTAATTGAAAATGTATTAAACACAATTTATTATTTAAAATAAAATTTCATGTATTTTTGCATAATATAATATGCGATAGATAAATTCATTTTTGACATTAATTAATATTTGAATATCACAAGTAAATATTTTTATCACCAAAATAAAAGGTTTGAAATAAATGAAGAAATAGTGGCGAAAATATCAGTGAAAAATATTTTTTCAATCTTAACGGTTATAATAATAAAATAAAATAAATATGTTAACATACCTTTCAGATACATCATAAATGCGCACTACGTATCATCAAATTATTAATTGACCGTTACATATTCCTTTTCTACAATAATAAATGTTTATATTTTGTAGAATATATTGTACATAGCGTCAAGCATAAAAAGGTCTAATTTTTCAAATTTATTATAAGTGAGATTTAAAAGCAAAGGCAGCAATACCAAAAAAATACTAATTTAAAATGTACTGAATTCTAGATTTCACGTATGTATCTATCCTTTCCTAAATCACAGCGAGAGATTTAGTTAAAAATGAGTTTGGGAGGGGAGGGTGGTACCGATGTAATAACAATATTTCCACTTTGATCCAGGGGGTGGATTGTATGTCCGTGAGAATGGCGCAAAGTGACTGTATTTTCTTCGGGGTGTTAAATGCAACTAAAAAGTTTGGTTCAGATCTGTTAATTTATCTGTATTTATGCGATTATATTTTATTTTTGGAACAAAACTAAATGATAGATAACACAACAATTGATAAAGATTACTTATTACACAGAAGGAGAAAACAATTGTGACAAAAGAAGTTAATAGTTCGGTTTCTGTGTCAAGAAAAACACAGAGAAAATAAAATTGGCATGAAATATTTTGGGCACTAACATACGGTGACAGCTTTTCTAAAAGAAAATTAACTCATTGATCATTTATTTAAATATGCCCATTAGGGCAACAACAAACTTGACTTCTCGACAAGCAATAATTAACTATGCAGCAAAAATTACTAGTTTTCTTTCTTTTAATTAATAATTTAAAACGATCTTTCGGGGGAAGGGAATAAGGATAATCGGGGGAGAAGGAATAGTTTCGTTTTAAAATTATCAATACTATAAAGTTTAATTTGGAGTGCATTACATTTATGTCTGGGGGAGGGATTGAAGTAAGTAGGGAGAAGAGGCAGCTTTGTTTCCGCAGGGTCCTAAAGAATATGAATATGTATTATTTGGGTCAGATCTGTAGATTTTTATAGAGAATAGATGGACATATCTTGAGGTTATATAATATATTAATTGCATTAAAAGACAAAACCGTTGTTAAATCAAATTATAATAAATAAATTTGCCGTTATCATGAATATGTTTATCATCACCCATCCTTCTAATGTTAATAAACTGTCTCATTGTCTCATGGAAACACTATTTTATTTATGGAAACATTGTTAGTAACGCACTAACAAAGACAATGCCTAAAAAATAAACAACGATTCATTTAGTTACAGCACGATGAGCATTACACTGCCGTCTGTACGTCACTGACCAAGACGTGTAGACGGCAATCTACGTTTTCATCGCCAGCCATCGCCTTTTCATGCATGCACGTTCCGATAGTTTTTTATCTTTTTTCTATAACAACGTGAATTATACTTTCAATATTACGTGGATAAATATGAAATGAATTTTTGACCAGTTATGACTGTCGAAATTACAACAAAGCAGACACACAAATGACGGCATTGTTGGACTTTTTTCGCCCTCGTAACCAGGCGAACGACCGAAGCGACGGAGCGTTGAGCCATACAATGCGAATGCAGGCTGCGCTCACGCACGGCGAGGCTCTTTGAAACTGAAAGTTTTACGGCTCCGGCGTCACCGGAACTACGTCACGGGTGAGGTTACGTTAGGTTAGGTTAGTAATTCCGAAGCAGAGAGCCAACATCGTGATACTGAAAAGCACATTTTCTTCCAATATTTTCTTGGATTATCAAAATATACAATTCTTTACGTTCTTCACTGGCGTTACCAACACGACACGCTGATAGATGGCACTGTGTTCACAGCCTCAACTAACGGCCGAAATATGCGTGATTTTCTATATAAAAATACCCTGTATCAAGGTGCATTTTTCATGAACACTTACCAAAAAATATCACTAAAGAATTATATTTCATTCTAAAAATAAATATATATTTTTTTGATATACGTACCTCTAGGACAGTAAAGGTGGAATTCAAACATGAAAAAGTACGCCATTGTTTACGAGTGATAGCTATTCGTATGACTAATAGAAATTAAGTAATCCACACATGGTAGGTACGTCATCTTGTAAAACGATGTAACAAATTAATTAGATTTCATCATCAACTATCCTAATTTCTAATGTCCGTCCGTAACTTTCTGGAATTACAACAAGCCGCTAATTGGGCGCGGGCAGCCGAGTGCGACACGTCTAGGGATTCTGAAGTCTCGGGTTTTCGAATTCCCGGGACTCGAGACCCAAATTTTTAATGTCCCGGAATTTCGACTCCGTTTTGTTTTTTAGTTTTTTTTTTTAATTTTATTTATTCATGGGAAACTAACAGTACATATAAAAATGAGATTACACACGATTATTGAGTAGTAAAGAGACCATATTACAAGTTTCCACATAATTAACATCTTATGTATTAACATATAGCAACAGTAATTTAAATTATACAAAAAATAACAAAAAATGATGTTTCTCAAGAATGTTAAAGTTGAATTTTTCTCTTAATAGTGGTGGATGTTCCAGTATTTTATTAACAAGAGATAGTCAATCAACGCACAAGAAAAAGTGAAAATGAATTAACCACTTACGCACGAAGCTGCATTTTATTATAATTAAATTACCGTAGGCACTGACAACGCTCCGTAAATTGGATTACATCAAAACACATTTTTCAATTTATTTAATTATAATACATATAATATTTTATTACAATCATAGCTAGCAATATTAACAATTCTATTTTTTTGTTACATGTTATACCTCACCAAAAAGAATTATGATCCTTGTGTGGTGAGGGATAATCACATAGATTACTTACTTACTTACTTACCATCACGCCGTTTCCCCGAGGGGGTAGGCAGAGAGGATAGAGCGCCATACTCTTCTGTCCTGACATACAACTTTCGCTTCGTCTACATTCATACATCTTCGCATGCAAGCTCGACGGTTGTTCAGACTTCTAACAGGACCATCTTCCAGTATCTGGTTAATCTGGTCATGCCACGTCTTCCGTGGTCGCCCTCTTTTTCTGGCGCCGTCAACACTTGCTTCATATATCTTTCTTACCATTCTTTCCTCATTCATTCGCTCAACATGCCCAAACCACCTGAGCGACCCTATTTTTATTCTCTGTATTATGCTAGGATCAGCTTTACATTCATTCCTAATATCTTCATTCTTTACTCTATCATACATGGATTTACCACATATACGTCTAAGGGACCTCATCTCCACTGCATTCAATCTACTTTCGTTCCTCTTCTGCCAGCTCCAGGCTTCACTTCCATACATTAGTGTCGGTACCAGAACTCCATTATGTACCGCCAGTTTTGCCTCGGTAGACATATTTCTATTTCTATATCACATAGATAGTATTTAATTTAATAAGCAATGAGAATTAGGTGATATACTATTTATCTAATATATCGAAAATCTTTGAATAAGCAGTCAAAAGAGACTAAACTCAATCGCAAAAGTCAACTCTACAATAAATGAGGATCCATTCGGGTTCACTGGGGGAATATGCATACAAGACGCAACCGCAAAACATCCATCATCATACAAAGTAATCACATCACACTCGTTAATTTATTTTGTTTCGTTAATTTGTTTTTTAATCTCAGTAAAATTTTCTACATTCCGCGCGCAGACACGGCAGGCGACAATGAAACGGTATTGTTTACGATCCTCGTGCCTGGCCGTGCGGTACAGAAGCCCGGGTTGGTGGCCGGGCGCGCCGCGCACTCGTTTATGACCGAAACAAAAAGCGCGTGCCGCGATAATATTATTCGCGCCGTAAGTCGGGGAATTTTTTTTTTCTTATACGTGGTACCCGATGCGACGTAACGTTTATAATAATGATTTAATCATGCAGATTGAGTTAATTAGATGACCATAAAATAAATGGAAATTGATTTTCTGGCGTTTTGTAGTAGAATACTATATTCAATTCAATTCAATTCAATTCAATTTCAATTTCAATTCAATTTATTTCACGATAATATGTACATGACAAACAAAATGTTTAAGGCATACATATTAGGAAGTGTATATCAAAAATGAAAATATTTAATAAATTAAAAATAACATAAAATCTGGTCAAAGGTGCAGGAGAATCCCGCTTCGGAAAACCCCCTCAGACACATGGAATATATCAATACCCAAAGCAATTTTGTTCAGCATAGCTGTGGCTCTTCCAACAGGCATAACCATCGGCAGGTTGGTCCTGTATATTGGAATGTGAAACAATCTATGCTGACGATGTCTAGTGTAATTATCAGGAACATACAAACCAATGCTCTGCATAATTTCAGGATTATCGATCATACCGCGCAACAATCGATAAAAATGTGTAATCAAATACACATTCCTTCTAGTCTCTAAACTATTGTAGCCAAGCATACCCTGGAGAAACTCGGTTGGGTAAAGCCAAGGATAATGCCCGTACTCTCTCATGTAGAGATATCTCAGAAACTTCTTTTGGACTTTCTCCACCATAAGAGAGTACTTGCCCTCATGTGGCCCCCAGATCATCGAGCCACTCTCGAGTCTACTCCGCACCAAGGAGTTGTAAAGTATACACTTTGGAAAATAAAATATAGAGGTGTCATTACCAGTTGCGAAATCTATGTATACTAACTGTTAAATGAGAAAAAATAACAACAGATGTCTCTAGCAGAGGCCAGAGCAATATTTTAAATCTTCTTGATTCGAACTATATATATAAGTTTTAAAAATTTGATAATGTGTGGATGTTCTTGCGACGGAATTGGTGGACGTTGCATTGTGTAGGTTGTAAGCCCTGAGCCATCGTATAAGAGACTTCCATACACTTTTTTTATATATAAATAGCTTCGTTTCTGTGTAACTTCTATAACTGATCCTTCAGTAAAATGAAAATTTGTAAAAATGAAAATGTGGTAATTCAAAAATGCCAAAGACTATTTAATCTTTTTTTATTTTATTTTTGATGTTTACAGCGTTAACTTTGCAGTTGGACATAATTATTAATTAATTAAATAACTTTGTATTGACCACTTGGTGTATCTCTACGTCTACCGGTTTCAATACTACAGAATCTTCGTCAGGACGGACGCATACTAACTATTCATTATTTATTCTAGAAAACAAATCTCCCATTTCGGCGTCCACCTGTCAATTACCCCCACCATAACTGTAGCCACGTCCCGTTTAAAAATTGATTTGTTTGCTAGAATATTTAGTATGCGTATGATGAAGATATAGTTGTATCGAAACCGGTAGACGTAGAGTTACTTCAAGTGGTCAATTTTTTTCAATCAAATCAACAACAGGATTAAATTAATTAATATTTTAATTTTTTTAATTTTACTCTTCAACAGGCAAAGAGGCCCAGTTACAAAAGCGAAACACAACATAGCTGGAGTAAATTCATATATCAATTGTGTGACCTCACCGGGAATCGAACCCGGAACCCTCGATGTTGGTGGTACATTTTTCTAACGATGTTCGTTTATTACTCCCTTTATATTAACTCGTAGCGTCTGTTTGCTTGCCGTCAACAAAAACTTTGGATCGATTTTTTACCCTTTTCCCGTGATCCAATCGAGCTGAAACTTGGCAAGTAGACTCGTGGCGACGATCAAGAAGATCTATCAAATTTTCGTTAAAATAAATTAAAAATTATAGTATAATTTCGGATTTTTCGAAATTTTATTGTTTTTTTCAAATAAGAATCATTAAAAAAGTTTGATTACGGCAACCCGATAACGTCACGGAATATTTTCTAAATTTGAATTACTCCGTCGGTATGCATAACAGGTACTTCACTACGAATGTCGAAAATCCAAATTGACTGACAAATGTTTATAGAATTTAATCTTCAAAGCATGAAGTATCTTATCAAAGCTCAAAACATCTGACATTTTAGAAATATATTAAATTATTGTAAGTTTAGTGTTATGTTATATGTTTTAATTCGTCTTAAATTGTTGTTATATTTTACAAAGAAAGAGAGTATAATAAAAACTTGGTTTTTATGGGTTACATTTATAGTTTGAACTTAAAATTGATTATTTTAACATATATTGTTTACCATGCTATGTTTAACATATAACATACATTATATCTAGTAGGCTCAAGTCAAGAGTGAAATCATGAGTTAAATATCGATAATACAGAATTGAGTGTTGTAGAAAAATGTTAAAATGAGATGAAAAAAAAGTACTATTTAAAAAAATTACACCATTTAAATATAATAAACAAGCTGTTCGTACCCGGCGTTGCACGGGTATTAAGTTTAAAATAATATTGTGGGGGGGAAGGGGAAACAAAGGTTTCATTGTTTTGCAAAATCTGTAATAAAAAAAATGTTTCCATATAATCAACAAATCAACGCTGGAATGGATGAGATGTTCAGGAGGGAAATGTGGCCTATGTTATCCGCTGCGTCCTAAAAAATAAGTTTGCAAAATTTGGAACAGATCGGTCAAACGGTATAGAAAATTTAAATTTGTACAGAAAACATATTGGTGGAGAGGGGGTAGGGTGAAGACAAAGAGGAAATGTCACCTGAGTTACCTGCCGGGTCCTAAAGAATAAGTTAGCGAATTTTGAATCCCATCGGTTGAACGGTGCAGATTTTCATCGAAAATATATGAGAGGGAAGGAAGAAATATCACCTTTGTTACCCGCCGGGTCCTAAAGCATAAGTATACAAAATTTGAGTCCGATCGGTTGTACAGATTTTCATTGAGAATATATGAGGGGGGAAGGGGTAAAAGGGGTAAAAGGAGAAAGGAAATGTCGCCTATGCTACCCGCCGGGTCTTAAAGCATAAGTATGCAAAATTTAAGTTGAATCGGACAAACGGTGTAGATTTGTATAGAGAACAGACAGACAGACATACGTTGAGTTTTATAGGTATAGATTGTAAAAAGGTGACGGTTGTTTTGACAGCATCAAAGTGAGGTACGGGCACAAGTGCATTACAACGTTGTGGACTTAACAATAGTGGTGGTGGTGTGGTGGATAAGATACTCGCTTAGTGATTTAGCTATCGGGGGCACATTCACATCAAAAGCGTTTGACTTAGTTCGAGAGTAGAGAAGAGTTTTTAAAGATATTATAGCTTGTATTCCTTGTAGGCGTCTCTTTTTTGCTGGTTTCGGCTGCTGTGATTGGATTGCCTTGCTGGACCGTCATCGCTTTGCCAAAATATCAACAGATATGTTATCATCAGTTTGGAACCTTATAGAACTTTCTGAAAATTTCTTCATCCAGAACATTCTAGAGCATTCTGGAACCTTTTCTTAATCTCCTGGAAACTTCTAGACTCACTGATGAACTCAGCCACTCGATTTGGAACCTTATAAAACCTTTTTAAACTTTCTCCTTCCAGAACCTTCTAGAGCATTCGAGAACCTTAATGAACGTTCTGGAACCTTCTAGGTTCACCGACACACTCCGCCACTCTGTTTGGAAACTTTTAGAACCTTCTTGAACTGTGTCTTTCTAGAATCTTCGAAAGCATTCGAGAACCTTCATGAACGTTCTGGAACCTTCTAGACTCACAGTCACTCTCCGCCACACTCTTTGGAACGTAAGAGAACATTCTTTAGAAGAATAAAGACCTTCTACAACGTTCTCCTTCCAGAACATTCTAGAACTTTATCAAATGTTCTGGAACCTTATAGAGTCACAGATACACTCCGTCACTTTGTCTGGAACCTTATAGAACTTTCGTTAATTTTCTAGAACGTTCTCTTTCCAGAACTTTCTAGAGCCTTATCGAACGTTCTGGAATCTGCTAGTCTCGCTGACACACTCCGCACTCAATTTAGAACCTTATAGATTTTTTGGGAATATTCTACAATGTTCTCCCTTCCAGAACTTTTTACAGCTTTATCGAACATTTTGAAATCTTCTAGATTCACTGACACACTCCGCCAGTCAGTTTGGAACCTTATAGAACCTTCTCGAACTTTTTTTTCCAGAACCTTCTAAAACATTCGAGAAATATCACGAACTTTCTGTTCTAGAATCACTGACACACCTCAGTTTGTGTTTGTTTGTGTAGTTTGTGTTAGTAGTGTGTAGTTGTGATCTTATAGAACTTTCGGGAATCCTTCCAGAATTTTCTAAAGCATTATCGAACATTCTAGAATCGTCTTGCCTCACCGGCACACTTCGCCATTCAGTTTGGAACCTTATAGAATGTTCTTAAACTTTCTGCTTCCAGAAACTTGCAAAGCATTCGAAAACCTTCATGAACGTTCTGGAACCTTCTGGACACACTCCGCTACTCACTTAGGAATCTAATAGAAGTTTTAATAATTTTCTAGAACGTTCTTCTTCCAGAACTTTCTAGAGCTTTATCGAACATTCTGAAACCTTCTAGACTCACAGATATACTCCGCCATACTATTTGGAACGTTATAGAACTTTCGTGAATATTCTAGAACGTTCTCCATCCAGAACATTCTTGTACTTTATCGAACAGTCGAACCGTGAAACCGAACGTGAAGTCGAACAGTGAAACCTTATAGAATCACAGACACACTCCGCCACCAGAATTTTGTAGACCATTATCAAACGTTCTAGAATCTTCTCGACTCACCTCTTAGTTTGGAGCCTTATAGAATTTTCGAGAATCTTCTAGAACACTCCCCTTCCAGAACTTTCTGGAACTGGACATTCTGAAATATTCTTGACTCACCGGCACACTTCGCCACTTAGATCGGAACCTTATAGAATTTTTGGGAATTTTCTAGACTTACCGACACAGTCGGCGGGCCCATTCTGGAACAATCTGAAGTATTTTCGGCCTTCACATAACAAAACAATGTGCTAGAATGCACATTTTCGTCCCTCATTCCCACCCACGCTCAGCCACCCCACCAAACATTTTCAATGGGACACCAAGGGCTATCCACCACCATAACCACCAGGGGATGATAGTACCTGGTTGTGAAGAAAACTTGGCGGATAGGGAAACACGTTTTTTTTTTTGTTTATATATATATATATATATATCCTAATTCAGCCCTCACAAAATATTTGTAGGCACTAAATTATTTGCTTGGGTGTCGTAAAAATTTTGACCGATCTACTCCTTGAAAAGCTTATTAATGATAAATTATTCTTAAAGTATATTATGTGTATCTGCAGTAAGACATATCTGTGAGATATTTTTATTTAAAATGTTTAAAAATTCTTTCGTTGAGATCAATTTTATTAATTCAATATTTATTTAAAAAATCACTTTTCTAAGTTCAATGGAGAGAGATTGTATGATGTAATTTTTTTTAGTCCCAATATGTAACTTGAAATTTTCCGCTCTTTCCATCTCAAATTATCGTCAAATACGATTAAAATTACTACTGCTTTTAGACAAAGGTAGACAATTTGTTATCTTACCATCTTAAAATATAATTGTTAGATTATTAAGCGACTTAACTTATTAAAATGAATTATATGTTGCACCGACGACTTAAAGATATGTTTAAATCTATTCATTCACAATGCCACTCGTGCCACTTTGCTTTGTAGATTATTCAAGATACGTTTGTTATTTGTTTACCGACACAATACATTAATTTACTCAAAGATAAGTCTTTAAAGAATGAAGAGAGTTAGTATTGTTTTTGGTTAAATATTGTAGACTATATTTTTACGCAATTATTCTCGTATTAAACACTTAGCATGATGTTTTCCGTAGTGGATGAGGATTAGTATCTGCCCAGCAATTAGGTCTAAGTGTGAGGTCGTAAAAATTAAGAGGTAATTAAAACAGATACATTGGCATAATACACTTATTTACATAACGCATATTTTATATTAATATTTAGCGTTTTCTAACTAAACAAAAAACGTGATGAAAATGAGGTCAACGTGAATATTTCCCACGGCTAATTTGTTTGTGTCCTCAAAAAAGGTCTGCATTTAATAAAAATACATTTAACGTTACTACAGGCCCAACAACCGAAAAACATCACAAAAAATAGGCTTGAGAAAATCAATAGATATTGCGACATAACCGGGAATCGAACCCGGAACTCTTGGTATGCGAAGCCAATGTCATGAACAAAGAATTACGAGAGCCACCAAGTTTCCGTTTCGTTATATTATACTCTTATATAAAAAATTACTTTCATTAATTAGTGTACATGGGTATTTGTCTATATATTTATATGTAATTATGTCTGTAGTATGTACCGGGTAATACTTTCCCTTTACATATCAAAGTAAGATATATAGATCGTAATTTTACAATAATCTACAGGTATATAAGGTTACTAAGTGTAATTAGTAAAGAACTTTAAGAGCACACATAAAGCAAAGCCTACCGGCAATATGGATGCGACTCCCGGTGGTGAATATATTTTTAATTAATGTATTTTTAATTTTCAAAATTTGGATTATTGAATTTTTTTGTATTTATCTATATTTTTGGTAGGTACTTCGAATTTTTTATATTATTGAGCACTTGGGTAGTCAGTTTTTTTCTTTAGAATTATTTTAATTATCATTTTTGGCTAGTTTCCAATTTTGATATAGTGGTTTTATATGCTCCACCCCATCCAGTTACTGTAATTGATTATTTTAAGATTTTTCGTTGATAGGATAAGTCCCTAAAGTACCTATACAGGTAATTTTTTTTATTTTGTTGGTAAGCTTTCTAATATAAACTTCACATTCGTGAACAAGTACGTTCAGTCTTTTTGAGTGTTGGGATATGAACTGATATTTGGTTATCCTGAGAATAGGGAGGAACGTGTGCAAGGTTCAAAGTAGAAAATCTCATAAAAATGTTATCCGTGGCACGAGCGATAAAACATTTACATATGCACAATCTCATTTAGATCTCAAAGAAAGTAGTATTGTAATGAATTCAGTATTAATTATGATTTACACTCATGGCTTACGCAGTTGACTGACACATCGCATTGCGGCGCAGTGATATACTCATTTAACTTTTTAATACATATACAAACTGCATTCCGAACAAGTAATGAAGAATTTTATGGCACCCGTGTATAACTTATTAATATTACAAGCAATTAATCAGTTTAGATTATTTAAATTACGACATAAAAATTAAAAACGTCAATATTGTAATACTGACCACGTGATGGAGTGTCGCGTGCAATAACCCGATTTATTTATGAAATTTTACTTAGATATTATTATCAACATTACATTTAAAGCAAGAATTTATCTTGGTGTATTTATTTTCATTGCAAAAGTTAGCCATAATAAAAGGTATTTAAGGTACATGTCTAGATTTTTAAATTAATGTAAATAATTAAGAAAAAATATCGCTTTCTTCTTCATGCGCTAGCACACTAGCATGCGGTGTGGGAACTAGAGCCTCCAAATATTCGTGATTCCAACTATTCGAATATCGAATAGTTAATGATAATATATTCGAATATTCGAATATATTCGTAAAATTTTTAAGAAAGTTATAGTTTACTTCGATTGATAAATACACATAAATACATTCTATATATTTAAAAAAAAAACACAATTGTAGAGATTTTTTTTTTTAAATATGTCGTATAAAAAACAAGAAAAAAAAAATGAAAAATAATGTTGAATTTAGAAATAAATTTAAAAAAAATATTTCAATTTTGTAAATGTACATAAAAACAATAAAGTCAGTATTCTCTCGATAACTGATAAAAGTTTAGATATGTTTATATTTCATATCTCACACCCCACGTGCAAGTTTTTTTCATTTTTTTGTATATAACTTCTTGTTTGTCGGCTCAAGTATTTATGAAACCTAAATACTAAAGAATAATAGAAAGTCGACTCCATCGTTGACAAAACAAAACCGTAAGTGCTTATTGTAATAAAAACCATAAAGGTAAGCATAAGATTTAAAAAAAAGGCAAAAGCAAAAGATGTCCGACAATTTACGGCATTTACATCTTTGATGTCCGACTTCGTTTACCTGAAAATGCTTGCACATGACTTCCAGGGTTCGTAAACCATTGTTTCGTTTAGAAAAAGATTAAAAATCTTATAATATAAATGTGAGCGAATACTTTTTAAAGTATTCGAATATCGAATACTTAAAAACAGGCGAATATATTCGAGGTTCGAATATTCGGATTGGAGGCTCTGGTGGGAACTCATCAATCAAACAACTTCCCGCCCAGCAGAGCACATAATATATCTCTTAAAGTGCAACCTTCTGTAACCATGTGGCACAATTTACCTAAATATATCCTGTGCATCAAAAATTGAACTACTTTGATTAATAGTATCTACCTATATACAAATTTACACATAAATGAATACTAGGTATACGCAATTGATATAATACACTTTAGATGATTTAAATGACGTTTTTGATGGTGTCATTATATCAATATTGTAATCCTGATAAAATGAGGGTATATACCTATTCTATTTTTTCTTATTTAGTAAATAGAAATATGTATCAAAATCAATACACGACGCTTTCAAAAAAGTATTCTTCTTGTGTGTATATGCGAACTTTGTTTTGATATTTTCGATGAATTTGTTGCTTTTGATGGCGGTATCTTCAAAACCAATTCAATTTATGGACAAAAGAGGTCAATGGGTTTTATTTATTATTATTATTTAAATAGGTATAAAGATAAGTAACTAGGTAAGTACACACTGACATACATTTTCATGCGGGTTTTTAACTCTAGCATGATATTTATAAGCATAATGCTTTATCAATATGAATGATAAAGATGAATAGTCAAATACATAGTTACAACAGAATATCATGTTACTTTAAAATAATTTATCCTATTACCAAGAATAAAGAAAAATATTAATATACTTCATTAAAGCCATTAAAAATGACTGCGGTTAAATATTAAAAACTTACCAAATATTTTGGCCACAAGAGTAAATTTGTGGATGTATCCACCTTAGATATTGCCACGAATGGCAAGCAAATAGCGCACTGTCAGGATCTCTTGAAATATTTCACAACATTATCGCAGGATCTAGAACTGGCTACAATTGTATAAAACCTTCTGGAAACGTCTACAAACGACTAGAACAGCCGAGACGCAACGAGAACATTCTCCTAAATACTAGAATAATCTAGATGGTTTGAGAATACCAGCAATTGAATATAAATACCGGGACTAGGACGCGGCGCGAGTGAGTCGTGTTTTGTCAGTTCGTACCGTTCGAAGTCGGTCGCGAAGCGACGGTCAGGGTGGCCAGTCGTGAGATAATAGAAGCGATAAATTATTTTATTAATATCCTATTCAGATCATTTTTTTCCTTTGTCTATAATATAATTAATTAACACCATTATTAAATTGTAAACATTTAATTATTACTATTACTTAATTTTAATTGGCAATAAGATTTATTCACAAATGTTATATAAATAATAAATATTCTTGAACATTATACTACTGGAAGAGCACTGTCTGCTATAATACAGTAAATTACTAGTGTAGCAGGCAGGGCGTCAAATCAATTTAGTGTTTACTTGCTGCCAAGACACTCAACAACAATGAAAAAAGCTTCATTAAATTTTGTAAACACTGTAAACATTTGTAACATTGAACATTGAATAAACATTTGAATTTGAATTTGAATTTGAATTTGATAAATAAAGCGAAATAGTCGAGCGGAGTACGTAAGTGGTGAAATAAACCAGTGCGACTTTAATGTGCGAGAATTGAATATTCTAAGGGCGATAAATAAGTGTTACCCAGCGATAACAAAGTGTTCATATACGAGTATCGCGAAACAGTGTAATTTAAAGAATAGCGTTAAGTTTAATTTGTGTTAAGTGACTTTGTCAGTTTAATAATTAATTAATTATTAATAATTAAATCGCTAATTAATTTCCAGTGTTTTTATTTGCCTCCCGCAGTCACGATCCATGACATATATAATTATATTTGTGAAAGTGAAACGTACTGTTTAATATGTTTTAAAAAGTTTGATTAAACAAGTATCTTATTGTGATTATAATCGGAGCATCACGAATGACTACACTAAATAGGCTGAAGGACCATAACTTAATCTCTCCCGTTCCTAGCGGTCATCTGACGAACTCTTTTACGTTGCTTACATAGTTTGTTGTTTTTAAATATAAAGTCTATCTTTAGCGTAATATTAAGTATTCAGCACAATTATCATCGCGATGTCGTATTGTTAGCACGCCTATCGGAATAAATGAGAAGGTGGAAGTGCAATATTCCGTAGCACGAACGGCTCATCACGACTCGGAAGTACCCGAGGATCGAGCACTCTGAAGGAACCACCGATGCAATCTTTTACATAACCTCAATTCTAAGCGCAGAATAATCAGTCTCATATTCGATTTCAGGTAGACACAAAAGAGGTATAATTTTAATAATAATGATTGACAGGTGTCGTGCGTCGCGTGGGAAATGATAACAATGGTTTCGAAGCAGTCTTGATTGAATTCGTCTTTAACTTCGCTTTTTCCTCCGTCACTTTATAGGCAGATAAATGGATAAATTTAGCTTGATTTACCATCGCTGACATTTTCAGCACGAGCCAAGATCCACAAAGGTATGTGTCGACTACGTCTTTCAATACTTCCAGGAAGAGTACATGTCTTGGCGTCAAATGGCAACCGGCCATAATCCGCAGCAAAAATCTTCAAAATATGTAAGTAGGTATACATTTCAGGACCAGTGGTGGATTTGAAGAGTCGCGTAAGTTGCAATAGCAAGGGCCCAGAGTCAGACAAAAGACTGAAGTTAATCCAGGAAATGTCATATATCCTAGGTTTTAGGTCAGTTCGGGAACTCTAGGCTCCAGATATGTAAGTTATTACTGATTCGTTGATGATGATATGATGATGAGTTCAACCTAAAATTCATCAACATTGTATTATATTATATTTGTGTTGCTGTTTGTAATTCACATTGCCTTGTAATATTATCATTTTGGGGATCCACTGTCTCAAGATAAATATTCAATCCAGTCCAGACAGACCGCTGCGCTAGTTAGCTTGCTAACCCCTGGTTAGAAGAGTCTCAAATAGATGGCAAGATGCATAAAAAAGAAAAATACGCGATATAATTGTGTAATTTTATATACGATTATGCTTTGAAAAATAGTGAGTTCGAACGTAGTTCCATCATAGCGATAAATAGCAAGACAAATTTAAAAGATTACTAATTTCATGAATACAGTAATGATAAATCTTAGATGGCATGATTCGGGATAATACAGAAAGAACAATGGTTCATAATTGGGGTATAAAAGCAAAAGTAGGTAACAATATCTAAAACAATATTTTAAAATGTACTGAATTCTAGATTTTATGTATCTGTCCCTTCCAAATTCATGTTTCCTATAAAATCTCGAATTCAGTGCATTATAAATTAGTAATCCTCGATGACAGCACTGATTTTTTTTGGATATTGCTGTCTTTGCTTCTATATCACACAAAATTATAAAATAATTAAATTCTAGTAACTTAAAAATTTAAAATATCAAACTCAAACACAGAAAATTATGATTTCTACATTGAGAACCCCGCTTTATATGTATCTACGTAATTAAATGTTAAAATAAATATGTCAGCTCCCGATATTAAGTTGTTGATTAATTGACATCATTCATAAAAACCAGACAGAATTTGATTGATAATAATAAAATGGCCTACGTAGCACGATCACAATGTGTTTTTTTTTCTTCAAAAGATCACACATGTCAATCTACTTATTTACATAATATTATTATCAAAATTGTGTAAAAGAAACGAAATAAACTCACTGAAACTGAAAAACTGTGTTTTCTGTCATAGGGAGGGATGATAAGCTGATAATTTTTAATGGAGATCCCCCTTTTCCGGTTCTCGACTTCGCTTCGGAGACAATAAAATCCAACCTAAAATTGATAAACGTTGAGTATAGAACGAGGATAAAGGATAAGAATACTTGCAATACGTAAGTCCTCTAAATACGAACAATTTCCGTTCCGAGAGCTCCAAGTCCAATAGAGAGAGTGAAGGCATGCAGCATTTACCTACTGTCATTTAACAAACATCTTAACTTCCCACATCGCGCAGTCCTGGGGCAAAAATTCATTGAATTTGGAATTCCTGTTCAATTTTGGTTTTTCATTAATTTAAATAATTTGACATGAACGTAAATTTCTTCGTTCGCACGTGGAGAACTTATTGTAACATGTAATAAATTAATACATACATATAACGATGCATTTTTAGTTATAGAGCGGCCGCTGCTCGACCACACCCTGTATTCCCGTGAAATTTATTTTGCAGTGTTGAAAATTAAATTTATTATGCAAAAAGTAAAGAGCTCAAAGTACAATCTAATTAACCAATTAAGGCAAATTAATAAACACATTTATAAAATTAATTAAACCCATTCTCTTAATGTGATTTCCGGCGATGACACATCTCACGTGTGCCACATTTCATGGCCAAAGGCCGAATACCGATGCTACCTGGCAATATATATATATATATATGGACCGTAATGTGTACCAAGAAATCAAATAAACAGTTTTCCATATTCAGAAAATGACACTGTTTTTTTATAATAAGACGCTTTGTACGAAAACTGCAGGCAAAATGGGAAATAATTAAATTTCATTTAACACTACAAGCGAATATAATTCTAATGAACTGGCGGCAGTTTGTATTAAAAAAGTGAAAGAAAGGAAAGTTTTCGGAGCTGAAAGGAATTTCAAGTCTTTTTCACAAAGCTTCAGCACTTTCTTTTATCCGATTTCGTGTAATCTGTGTCTAGGTTAATAATAAGCGTGCTAGTCGAGTACTCATTGTTAAATTTAAAATTTTATTGGCGAGTGGCCAAAACCTTATTTTACCGTAATATATCGTCAATAGGTTTAGCAAACCAGCGCGTGTATGCAAATATTTATCTCCTCAGCTTGAAAGTTCGCTGTACACATAATACATATTTTTTTGATACTATATTTACCATCAAGTAATGAAAAAAAGTAAAAATACAGTTATATAGAAGGAAAAATGTCCCACTTCCAATATATCCAACATACGAAAAAAAAATATATTCTCAAAAAAAAAAACATAAATTTCACAAAATATAACACTTGTTACTCAATTCGTTGCTAAAAATATTTATGTAGGGTATAAAAGCAAAGGCAGCAATATCAAAAAAAAATTCAAAATTGTTTAGAATGCAGTCATCAAGAATTACTAATTCAAAATATAATGAATTCTGGATTTTATGTATCTATTCCTTCCAAAACCACGTTTCCTATGAATTTGTAGGCTATATTATAAATTAGTAATCGTCGATGATTGCAAGAATTTTTTCTTGTATATTGCCGCCTTTGCTTTTATACCCCGCATATAGTCTCGCAAAGTACGAAAAATATTTATGTTTTTAATGCAGAATATTTTTATTCGGAGGTTTCCTGGTAAAATGTACCTTCATATTTGTTGGTATTAATTTTTTACGGGAGAAAAGAACACCTGAAATTTTATGTTTATGTATCTATAGTCGAACGAGTCCCTGCGATGACTGTATTTTTTATGAAAAACAGATTTATAACGTGCATCTTGGTAACTGAATCCTCCAATTTATTTTTCTAATTAAATAATGTTACTAAAAATCGCCATAAAAAATGATTTAATTTAAAAATTAGTATAATATGGTATGCGGAGCTGGATTAAACCAATTATTATTTGACGTACAATACCCATCCACGAAAATAAAAAAGTAATTTAGTGCACGGTATAAAAAAACTTTTGATTACTTTAGCCATTTGTACACTTCGGCCGCGCGCAATTTGCTGACAATATCGGCGATTAGTCGCGGGCCGCGGAGCGCCGCGCGCGGGCGGCCGGGCCGGCCGCTCTCCCCGCTGAAGCCGCGGCTGAAAGTGAAACTTCTCTTGGCCGCCAGCCGAAATATTTGACTCCGCACATGTCCTCAACGCGGGGGCCGTGATGGGTCCTGGATTTTTTATCATCTTTTTTCGACGTTTTTATCGACTTTTTTCGTGATTTTACGACCAAACTTTTTCACAAGACTTACGGCGTGTTGTATGAACTTGGTTTACAATAATGGATAAGTTTAATGCAGTTTTGCGTTTTCCACCAATCAAGCAACCTATTTTCGTAAAAATCTACGTTTTTAACCGAACTACCGGCCATTACACCAGTATTTTTATAGTAGAATTACCCGCGCGGCTTCGCATGCGTATGTTTTTAGTTACTTAGTCATATTTTATCAATTTGTTTATTAATCTTAACATACAGATATATGTCATCGTGGACTTTTTTACAGCAATTCTTGAGTTCTACAACTTCTCTAGAGAAAGTATTTAAATATCTCTTACCGTCAAGGCAGCGTTCGTAAAAACGCATCGCTCTATCATTTTTTCGTTGTAAAATAGGTCACCACGAAAAGCCCGTTTATTTGAGTCTATCCTGAAAGTCTATCCTAAATATTAGTTCAAGAATTTTTGAAATCGGGTGAGCGGTTTCGGAGATTACCTCCTACATCCAAACTTACAAACTTTATCTCTTTTTTTATTTTATTTATAAGTTAGTAAATTTGCTTAGGCGATTTAAAAAATTCGATATGTCGCGTAGAAAGAAGCAAAAAACAATTAAGTATATTTTGAAAAAAAAATGTATCTGCACCTTGATATTTATTTTTCTGGACCGAAAAAACAGATGTCACACTAAAAAGTAAGATATAAAAAACAAAATTGGCTTTCTTTTAAAAGAACTTTATAGTCGTCTAGCGGACACGAAACCGGCTTCTCATTTCGGGGGTTCCGGATTCGATTCCAGATGAGGTCACAATACAAATACAATCTTAAGTCTGGATGTTTTTGAGATGTGTTTCGCTACTGTGATTAGGCTTTATGGCCTGTTGTCGCGTTAAAAATAAAAATATATGAAGTAAATCTCTGTACCTGCTTTATTTAAAAAAAAATTCTCTGCTACTTTCCTTGTGGATTATTCTGTCTGTCCTGATATGTCTGCTATATTATGTAATTTGTTTTAATTATAGATCTCTGTTTGACGTTCCGGATCCCGTCTTCTGTGTATAGTTTTTTGGTATATTCTGCCGTGTACATGTGATCTCTCTGGCCGACGTTTCGGATCCCATTGCAGGGTCCATCATTAGGGCTGATGTATGGGATCTGAAACGTCACATGTATGCGGCAGAATATCCCAAAAAACTATACACAGAAGATTCTGAACGGCCGTGAAAACCTAAGAGCATTTTTGTTCCGGATCCTCTTGTCGAGGGCCCATCATCTGAAAAGTCAGCCATAAAGGTCGGAAAAATATGGCAGAATGGCCCATAAAACACTACACAGACGATTATAATAGTTAAAAATAAGAAGAGTGTATGGACCAACAAATAAAATAGATTGGTTTGATATTTTTATTTAATTTAAAAGACGATTTTTTTTTCCGACTATATTTGAAGTTTCTAACCTATATAATGCATATAATACGCACATATTATTTTATAAACAATTTGTTTTGTATTTTTAAGTGAAATTAAACTGTGAAGTTGAAACATTTTTAAGGTAAGATTATTTAAAATGTTTTAATTATTACATTGATTGCATATGTGCGAGGTATTATGTCATATGCGAAGTTAATCGTGGGCTTCATCACCACCGAGGAGGGCGCTTTCATCAAAACGTATTGCCAAGGTCAAATTTTTCACCTCAATGAATTCTTTTGTCTCTCCCTGAATCATTCATTGTTCCCAAAGTACAATGGACCACTGAATATAGAGTATTGTGTCGCAGGGCATTATATAAATGCATACCTGTATATTTTGTTTCGCGTTGAAAGTGGTAAGGAATTTGACAACTGCATATCTGGAAGATAGTTGCACGTTTAAGTATGTCACGTGACTTAGGCCCGGTTGTTTCAAGTTCGATCAAAGTAAGCGGTCGATTAAAGCATAGATTTTTACGAAAACGGATCGTCTGATTGGTGGAGAACGTAAAAATCTATGCTTTAAAAGAACGCTTACTTTGATCGAACTTGAAACAACTGGGCCTTATTGGGGCAGAGATTTCGACAGAAATACTACCTATTGACGGTCCGCGGAAAATTGCTCGCCAAGAAAGTTGCTCGCTAATTGCGTGACAGGATGTTTTAGTTCTTTTTTACATGAATTTAGAATACGGTTACTGAAAAACATATTAATTTATTTACAATTATTATTTACAAATAATTGTCGTCAAATAAAAGTATTTATACATTTGTACAGGTTAGGTTAAGTCAAGTCATCAGATGGTAAGCAATTGTTGGCTAGCAATTTCCCGGCAATCGCCTATTTACAGATGTCTCCTGACGCCCAATCCGGAAAAAAAATCGATAAAGGGATTAGGTATATAAATCACATAAATATATGAGAAATAACGGATTTCGTGGAGAATATTTCGGTAAAATTCGTTAACTAGCCCGATTCGCCGCATTATAACTCTGTTAATATTGGACCTGGGGGTAAATGTACACGAGGGAAAAAATAAATTTTACAAGAGAAAAATTACAAAAAGATGGAATCAAATGTATACCATATATGTGAGGTATAAAAACAAAGGCTGCAATATCCAAAAAATGTTTTAATTCTAAATTTTAAGTATCTATCTCTTCCAAAATCATCATATTAATTAAAAGTTTATTCGCTATGTTTCCTTTAAAATCTTGAATTTAGTGGGTACATTATAAATTAGCAATCCTCGATGGCTGCATGTTTTTTTTGGATATTTGTTTTTATTGTTTTTATAGGTACTCAACAAATAATATATAAAAAAAATTGAACAAGAATTGTTTTTAAAAAGGACCGCCGATTTCCGTAAAAGACTTCATAACCATATTTTTAAAATAGTAAGAATATTGTAATATTGTAAAAGCAAGGCAATGGTATCAATCTCATTGGAGGTCTATTACTTATACTTTTTAATTTTTTAGTGTAAAGATGATTATTTCTTCCGAGTTTTGGAACTTTAGGACAGATTCTAATCACGGTTCAGCGTACTCGTAAATTAAAATTATTTCGGTAAATTTAAACAATCGATAACTTAGTCGCACTTCTCTACTAAGCTCAGCAATTTTTTAAATTAGAAAACTACTTTACATGACTGTGTATCTATTATGTGTATCCACACCAGTGCTATTCTTAGGTATAATGCGGCTCTTAAAAAAAAAAAAACGGCCGAATTACGTGTGCTATCATTTTTCAACGTTGTTCTAATATTTTAAATGCTATTAATTCTAAAAATTACAAAACGTGAATAAAATTAAGAAAAAAAAATAATTAGAAAATTGTTGGAAATTAAGCCATCACAATCGTCGGGTCCTGGTAATTTTGGTGGACGCCGCCCTTGTTGTTACAACGTAATTATAGGGACCTTGCCCATTGATATTTTCCCAAATACACCATTTTTTGCCGAATTTTTACAAAATGTATGGGCCTTGCCTATTGATATTTTCTGCCTTCCTCTTTGATTTGCCTCCCTTAGGCCCGGTTGTTTCAAGTTCGATCAAAGTAAGCGGTCGATAAAAGCATAGATTTTTACGAAAACGGATCGTCTGATTGGTGGAGAACGTAAAATTTCAGTTTAAACTCTACGCTTACTTTGATCGAATTTGAAACAACCGGGCCTTAGAGCCTGTCCAGATGAGGCGTTTTACGCGCGAGTGCACTCGCGCGTAGACACTCGTTCTCGAGATACTGGAGCTACATACATCCCGTCCAGATGCTGACGCGCGTTTGCTCACTTGCAAACTTACAAGTACACTCGCGCGTAAAACGCGTGATCTGGACAGGCTCTTAGGCAACCCCTCATTTGCTTCCTGATATAAAATATAAACTATGGTATTTGTAATTAATAATTAATTCGCAATAGTGCCCACGTGTTGCACGCGCGAGTAACGTAGACACTCGTGGACTCCGTGACGACAATGCCCAACGTCGGCCAAACAACCGTGGGTAGCGCCATGTTAGGGGTTAGCCATGCTACGTGAACGAAGGACAAATGAGGGATACCCAACCAAGCTGAACTCGAAGACTTTGGACGCCGCTTGGCGATTCAGGAATGGCGGTGGACGAGAGACAATGGACGGGCTAAAATGGTGGCCGAGCGGAGACCTCAGACCGGAAGGCGAAATACGAACAGGGCAAAGGCCCGTTGGACCGATGACACACGGGCACATGCCGGCAAATGGCTGAAAGGCGATACCCACCAGCAACAAAGAAGCTTGGAAGGCGTTGGGTGAAGTAATACACTCATTGTGAAAATGAAGAATCCCTTCTGCAACCGGGACATATTTCTCAATTCTCAACAACAAGAGTAGCTTGTTGGTCTTGTGGTTAGGACACTCGCCTCGCGATCCAAAGGTCGCGGGTTCGAATCTCACTCCAGACCAGCGAGTTAGTCCTATTTTCATAGCACAAGCGTTTAGCTTAGTTTGAAAATAGTAAGAATATTGATGTGACACGTATTTCGTGTTCGCTTCTCCATTTAAAACAAAAATTCGGCTGAAGGGCAACAAACCTCGCAGAACTATATTTCTGCCTTGATTATGAGTCGAAAATGTTCAAGAAACCATTACCATAGTTATGGAGATATGCGACATCAAAGTTAGTAATTTAAAAAAAATATTTCTGACTTATTTTTTTATATCATCTTTGTATCATAACGGTAACTAACATCGAATATGAACAATTCATTCCCTTTAATACAAGTCAAATAAAATAATAAAAATCTTCGAATTTCAATTGGAATTTTTGCAGGGTTTCTATCATTTAATGTAACTTGTATCGAAACGAATTAATTTTTCGTACGAATCGTAATTGACACAGGATACTGTAAAGATAGTTTAACATTTTGTAAAAAAATAAGTAAAAAATATTGAAAAAAATGCAAATTTTGATATTGAATAACTCCTTAACTATTGATAGTAGGACATGGCTGCTTGAATATTTTCGACTCGTAATCAAGGCGGGAATATAGTTCGAGATTATTAATGTTTTTGAGCATCTTACGTTAGTTCGAAAATCTGGATTTATCCGTTAAATATATTTATCACAATGGCCATTTTTGCAATGAAAATAAATACACCAAGAGAAATCCTGCGTTAAATGTAGTGTTGATAATCACAAGTAATGACGCATAAATGAACCAGGTTAATGCACGCGATGCTTCGTCACGTGTACCTACGTCTATATTATAAAATTAAGGCAGCAATGTTTTCAATTCTTATGTCGTCATTTAAATAATTTAAAATGTTATATATCAACTAACTGTGCGCGCGCGGCTTCGCACGCGTAGATTTTTATTTACACTTTTACACTATTTGGATCGTCATAGAACTTTTGCGAACCTTCTAGAACATTCTCCTTCCAGAACTTTCAAGAAATTTATCGAATGTGCAGGAACCTTCCAGACACACCGACACAGTCGGCGCGCATATTTTGAAACAATCTGAAGCATTTGCGGCCTTCCCATAACAAAACAATGTGCTAGAAAGCACATTTTTGTCACCCACTCCCACCCACGCACAGCCACCCCCACCAAACTCGCATATTTTCGATGTGACACCTAGGGCTATCCACCACCTTAACCAACGGTGGGTGGTTGTGGCTGGTTGTGGAGAAAACTTGGCGGATAGGGAAACACGGGTTTCTTTTAATAAATAAATATATATATATTGAATATTTATTATTCATAATACAAATAAGTTATACACGGGTGCAAGTAATTACTATGCAATCATAAAATTCTTCATTAACAGTTCGGAATGCAGTTTATATAAGCCGTGAGTGTAAGTCATAATTAATACTGAATTCATTACAATACTTTTTATTCGAGACGTAAATAAGATTATACATATGCGCAGTGCTAAAGTTTTATTCCCCGTGTCTACGGATGACACTTTTTACTTCGAACCTTGCACACGCCGAAGGGTATATGGGGGGCAAAGGCAGCAATATACAAAAAATAAATAATGTTTCGAATGCGCCACCGACGATTATTTATTTAGAAACAACCGATTTTATAGGAAACTAGCTGTTCATACCCTGCGTTGCACGTGTTAAGGATTAAGTTAAAAAAAAATTTGTGGGGGGGAAACAAAGGTTTGATTCGAACGGTATAGATTTGCATCGAAAATATATCAGGAGGAGGAGAAAAGATAAAAGGGGAGAGAGGAAACGTCACTTTTGTGAAGAATAAGTTTACAAATTTTGAGTCCGATCGATTGAACGGTATAGATTTGCATCAAAAATATATCAAGAGGGGGCGAAGGGTTAAAAGAATAGGGGGAAAAGTTCGCATATTTTACTCGCCGGGTCCTTAAGAGTAAGTTTCCAAATTTTGAGTCCGATCGGTCAAACGACACAGATTTGCATCGAAAATATCTCAGGGGAGGGAAAGGGTTAAAAGAATAGGGAGGAATGTCGCATATGTAACAAGCCGAGTCCTCAAGAATAAGTTTCCAAATTTTGAGTTCGATTGGTCAAACGGTACAGATTTGCATCGAAAATATATCAGGAGGAGGAGAAGGGGTTAGAAAATAGGGGGATATGTTATCCGCCTGGTTTCAAAGCATAAGTATGCAAAATTTGAATCGAATCGGACCAACTGTGTGGATTTGTACAGAGAACAGACAGACAGATAGACAGACACACATTGAGTTTTACAGGTATAGATATAGTACAGATATAGTACGTGTCACATCAATATTCTTACTATTTTCAAACTAATCTAAACGCTTGTGCTATGAAAATAGGACTAACTTGCTGGTCTAGAGTGAGGTTCGAACCTGCGACCTTCGGATCACGAGGCGAGAGTCCCAACCACAAAACTAACAAGCTACTCTCGCTTATTGTTCTTGTGGTTAGCTTATCTTCGTCTGCATTGTGTAGAGTGATCACTTCAGCCAGCACATACAGGTTGTAAACCCTGAGCCGTCGTATAAGATACTTCCATCTACTTTTCTTATATATTAATAAGCTAAGAGACTTCTATAATTTATCCTTAATTAATTAAGTATCCCTCTGGGGACCAAACCAGTAGCTGTGTTCTTAGAACATACTTTCGTATAAAAATATTGTTATTAAAAATTAAATTACATTTATTTTGGGGAGTTAAACGTGCAAGTATACTATACTAAATCAAATTTGTTTTTAAAAGATCCATATGTTTTCACGGCCGTCAACCAGTGATGATGTAGTTTTTGAGCTATTTCAGTCAGTTTTTGTAGCCAACATTTTTGAGAGGAATACGACAAAAACTGACACACAAAAATTTGTTTTGTTTGTGAATCTCAACCGATGTAGGTCATATTATATCTACGAACAACAAGCATTAAAATAAAGATAGATTTATTTTAATGTTATAAAGTTTCCATAAATACTTAATTATACTACGCCACAAACGACAGTGCCATTGATATAATAATCGGACACGTGTGACATCCGGAATGGTACATAACGTATTAAATAGAAGTAGTGCTTGCGTGAGAATTAATGGGGCATTCAACCATCACCATGGCTTTTCAACCTGTATATGGATAATTGTATGAAAGAACTGAAGGAACTAGAAGTTGGAGCTAAAATGGACGGACTGACCATATCCTGCCTACTATACGCAGACGACGCAAACAGTGAAGCTGATCTGCAGTGTCTGGTTTCCAGGATGTCCGATGTAAATGCAATTATGACCAATTAGAATCTGTCGAAGGAAGCAAGACTAGCGGTATATAATGGCGTTCTAGTGCCAACCCTAATGTATGGAAGTGAAGCCTGGAGTTGGCAAAAGAGGAATGAAAGTAGACTGGATGCGGTAGAAATGCGGTCACTAAGATGCTTGTGTGGAAAATCTTTGGTCGATAGAGTAGGTTGGCTGTAGTGTAGTAGATAGAATAAAGAGAGGAGTGCTGAGATGGTTTGGGCATGTGAAACGTTTGAACGAGGAAAGGATGGTTAAGAAAATATATTGAAGGCAACAGGAATAGAGGGCGTCCGCGAAAGACCTGGAACGATCAGATACAACAAGTGTTTGAGGATGACCCTGTTAAAAGCCGCAACAACCGTAGAACTTGTATGAGAAGATGTATGAATGTGGCCGAAGCAAAAGTGGTGTGCCAAGATAGAAGAGTGTGGCGTTCAATCCTCTCTGCCTACCCCTGCGGGGAAACGGCATGGTGGTTAGTTAGTTAGTTAGTTAGTTAAATAATTCGGGTAATAGGGTATTTCATCACGTTACTTGGTTAGATAGTGTTGTTGTGTAGTAGACCTCTTGTGATGGTCGACACAGAGATAGATTTAATAAATTTAGAAAATCTTAAAATAATAATATTCAAAAAAGTCAAGTATGGACATCAAAAATATATTTCTTCTGTTTGGAATCGTTTAAAAGTAAAAGCCTGATATATTTCTTCTTAAGATTCTATGTATTACAAGAGGCTAACAAAATATTGAATATTCAGCTATACAAGTAATATTTCTTAGATCTTTATAATACCATAGATATAATTCTGTGTTAAATTAATATCGTTTGCCAATCCTAATAGACTCGACCTTGTGAGTAGGTGCGAACGAGCCTTTATTATTTATGAATCAGAACAGTAAGTCTCGCGTGTAGCGGGTGCTTAACTATTATTTTAACGAAACGGACCAATCACAGGCGCGCTTTGCCTTCGACGGGTTGAGCCGGAGGCGACCGTCCTGTTGACTGAATCCGGCCAATGGCGAGCGCCGGCGGTGAGGTCATCGCTCATAGGATGAGTCACTGCACTAGCGTGGATTTCGAAGATATGGTGCAATCGAGAGTATAAAAGGAGCGAACGCGATGTACTCAGCCCCTTCAGTTCGAGACCAGACTTGCGAGCGGGAGCGCTGCCCAACAGACTACCGACGGAGCCCCGAGTTCCAGATCATCAGTTGCGAGCAAAGGAGCTGCCAGCTTGAGAGAAAGCGGGTCTTGCAGCGGCGAAGTATAGAGATTCCACCATCCCGCAGCACCAGAAGGAGGATTCCGCCACAAAGAGTAACAGATAAGGATCATATTCATATTATCTATTACGGTTAATTATTTTCACTATCGAAATGTATTTATTTTGGGAATATTTGAGTTCGGAATAATTATGTGTAATTAAATATCACGATTGCTTGTGTGATATTGGTTCAAATCGTACAAGAATTCCGTTCCAAACGGGTGTATTTTTATGCAAAGCGAATTTCATACCGTTTATGCTAAAATTTGAATACACGGATTTCTATATGAATTACTTAGTAGCATTATAATAATTACTGTATTGCATAAGTATTGCGCAATCCGGTCTTCAGTTAACTCTTTATGATTTGAGTACCTCGGTACATCTAGCTTAACAAGTAGCTTCAGAATGACGAGTAAAGGACAGAATGGGGAGATCTAACTAAAGATTGGGGATATCTGGTTTGTGTTAGCCTAGCTGGCTGAGGGGTGGATGATTGCCGGCACTTGGGCGTGGAACCCGCACAAGCCCCTGCAGGGCCCCTTAAAGGCGGGGTCCTCCTTGTTGCTCGGGGTCGTCAATAAACCGACCACCTAACCTCATCTGGCGCAAACTACTTAAACCAACAAAAAGGTTCCCTATGTCTTTGGAAGGATTTCCATGCTTGAATGCTGTAAAACCTTGATAGAAAACGTTAACTTCTATTTCGTCCTCTGTAAGAAAGACAGGGCCAGAATAAATATAAAAATCATTCACTCATATGGAATAGCTGGGATATTATAAATATGTTACTAACACTCTAACATTTGTCCAAAGTAAATGTTGCAAGATGCAGAATCGTGGGACGCCGCTCTGAAAAGGCATAATGAGATTGCACAATAATTTGTAACATCGCTGACTATGCCCGCAAAGGAGGCTAATGTCGTCATCAATTTGTACCAAAAGAGTACGTGATTCTTCAAACACCGGCCTAAAAGAAAGGCGCCTCAAGACAACACCCATCATCAGAAACTCGTACCAAAAGAGTACGTACATCTCAATTATAAGCCTAAAAGAGAGGCGTCACAGGATCACATCTCGTAAAGAAGAGATAGAGTCTCGGGATGCAGTAAGTTCCGGAGGAACAAGGGGGGCCGTTTAGTCACTTAGGAAGTCGGTCACCGGGTTTAGGCGGGCGCGGAGCCTCAACCCCTCTCAGCAGAGATGCTGAGGGTTTAAAAAAACCAAAACTTAGCATTCAAAGAAACTATTATTTCATATAAACTCACGGGCTGTTGTAGAATCCTTTCGAACAAACCATCCCCGAGACCTTATCTACTTATTTATAAAGAAGTTTTGCTTCAAAAATGTCTTATCTCGTAGATAGCAAATATATGTATTATTTTCCCCAGGAATTAATATGAACAGGTTCATGCACGTCTAAGACGAAACCATTGAAGGTAAGAATTTGCTAATACAAATACAATTATAATTATTAATTTCAGTGTTATTTAATATGTGTGGATTTTTTCCATTGCGCCGTTCGAACGATTTTACTGGTTTGTCTCAAATCGAAAATGTTTTATTTCTAATACACGAATTCTTTCTAGTGTATGTATTTTATTGTAACATAAATGTATCGATTATTAGGTTCGTTAGATGTTTTTATTACGTAATATTATGCAATTGTTTCCACACTGCTCCTATAAAAGAATTTGAAGTTATTACGATACACAACGGGGTCCTTCATCCATTAGACGAATCATGTGCCAATTCAACGACGTATTACGAATAGTATATATTGTATTTATCGAGATTTAGTCGCATTTATTATTCCTAGTGAGGTTTTTAGTATTGGTTCCAGGCGCCATTATGAGGCGGAAATAGTTCATATTCATAGCCCGACTGCAATAGGTATTTTTGTCGCGTAAGAGGTAGCACTTTTAGAAATATAACTATGTTTTATGTTTAGTCCCTGACGGACAGGATGGTATAGCTGTGGCTATTTAGGTAATATACTTAGTAAATGCAAAGGGCATTAGGTATTCTCAATATAGTATGCGAACCCAAGATGTTAGAAATATTTTAGTTAATTTTGCATTCAAAAGCGAAATTTTCACAGAATAATTATTTCCAGTTAATAATATATATTTTAGTTCAATGTATAGTTAGCACAGGCAGAGTATTAATATTGTATAGGATACATTATTTTTAATATTTCATAGAAGGTATTATATTTTATTCCGCGATCCTTTTATAGTTACAGCGTATCTGTCGACCTCAGCCGTTGCCACCCGCGCCGTACAACTATTTTCGCTAACATCATACGGTAAATGACCTTATTCATTGCAATGAAATTTATATTATTTAATATTATTTTCCATGACGTATTTTTGACGGGTCACCCCATAGGAGTCATCACATTGCTTAGCCGCGGCCAGGAGTGGGCAAATTAATTGAATATAATAGCTAAAATTAAAATTCAACTCGCGTCAACTATTTTACGACTGTATAATATTTTTCATATAACAGAAAACATCTCTAGAAAATACCGTCATTTGACGAGGACCCACTATCTACCAGGATCATCACACTCTTTCCTAAATAACCAACTAGCCATCACGCCGTTTCCCCGCAGGGGTAGGCAGAGAGGATAGAAAGCCATATTCTTGTATCTTGGTACACCACTTTTGCTTCAGCTACATTGGTTGTTGAGGCTTTTAACATAAAAGACGCAACCGCAAAACATCCATAATTATACAAAGTAATTTGAACAAATCAAGTAATTGCGTATGTATCTCCGATTCGAAGGAAGTATCTCCCACAAACAACTCGCACCAGAACCAAAAGAAAACGAGATTGACCACACAGCCCCAAACGGATATAAAGCCACTCAACGAACAGACCTCAAATGATTAAATCAAATGAATCTCTAAGTAATCCATCAATAGGTGAATTTGAAGTCCCCCAAACCTCTACTATTTCTCACTCACATAAATGACATATTTCAACAAAAAATCCACGGTGAACTTTTATATTATTTTAACATTGAATAGCGTACGGAGATACTGGGCTGGCGAGCGCCTTCGGTTCCTCGCTAGACAAACTCCAATCGGTGAATATTAATTCCACATTTTTTTGTTAGGCACATCTAAGAAGACTTTGAATTTGAATTATTGTCATGCTGTGCAAAAAATTCATGACGTAATAATAATTTCAAAGATCATTACCCACTTTTTGTCAACCGGTAATAATTTTCCGGGTCCGACAAAAAGCGGCTTTCCTCACGTTTCAGTACTGCCACGATCAAGGTTTTTCATTATTTATAATTCTTGACAATTCAAAAACAAAACGTAGCAAAATTATTGTTTCTGATTTTCATTAAACGGAAATAACTATTCGCTTGCACATGTCCACATCATTCAAATAATTGGAATTAGTAAATAGTAGATATAAATTACAGATAAAGATTGCCACACGATTGATACATTTGAATAATTCTTTCGTTAAATGACATGTCTCTATAAATTGTAGGTTAGCCATTGAATGAGTCAAATCAATATATATATATATATATATAAAGAAACCCGTGTTTCCCTATCCGCCAAGTTTTCTCCACAACCAGCCACAACCACCCACCGGTGGTTATGGTGGTGGATAGCCCTTGGTGTCACATCGAAAATATGCGAGTTTGGTGGGGGTGGCTGTGCGTGGGTGACGAAAATGTGCTTTCTAAGACAATGTTTTGTTATGGGAAGGCCGCAAATGCTTCAGATTGTTTCAAAATAGGCGCGCCGACTGTGTCGGTGAGTCTAGAAGGTTCCGGAAAAGCCTGCTCTAGAAAGTTCTGGAAGGAGAAAGTTCTAGAAAATTCCCGAAAGTTCTATAAGATTCCAAACTGAGAGGCGGAATGTGTCGGTGTGTCTAGAAGGTTTCTTTACATTCAATAAATTTCTTGAAAGTTCTGGAAGGAGAATGTTCTAGAAGGTTGGCGAATGTTCTATGACGATCCAAACAGTGTACTAAAACTCAACGCGTGCGAAGCCGCGCGGGCACAGCTAGTTTATTTATAAAACTAGTCGTAAACACGTGAATATTACGGGGCGTAATAATAATTAATAACGACCCTTGCGTGTAACCTGAGCTGAACGCTGATTGACGTGTCAAACACGGCCCCCCAAGCCTCTTAGTCCTAGTCATTTTCAGTGTTGTTATTGTACTTCCAGCCTGATTCTGGCGAGTTACGGATAGATAGACGGACATTAGAAATTACGATAGTTGAAGATGACAACATTGCTGCAAAAGTTAAGGAAAATGGAACAACAATCGATTAAAGTTTAGCAATAATTATTATAATTTAACTGATTCGTAAGTGGAGACAATAATGAATATTTTATTTAGAAAATTAAAAATATAGGTTGTACTGCTTGGAAAGGTATTGGAATATTATAAAAACTCTTATTTTTATACAACTAGCCGTCAAAAATGACGGATCATTGGTTCGCGTCTTTGCTAAGCCCTATTATATATTTATACTATCTTTTTGGCGGTTCACGGAGGGGCGGCCGTAGCAACACGCGTTGAGGGGCCGGTTCGGGTTTGCTGTCCCATCTCCGGTCGTATAGTATCGTTTTTTTGGCAGTAAATTCGAAGAAATTACGGACGTTACACGGATTTACGGGGACAGACAACGAAATTATTATGTTTGATAAGTGTTTTTATAATATTTCAACATCTTTCTGTGCGTCACGCAAAGAGAAATTTAAAATAAAACGAGAGATTATATCGGAGGGAAGTGTTAATTTATTTTGTAAAAAATATACGAGTTAGATGGACACGCGACCTTTTTTTATTTAGGTAAACTTCTATTGAGATATTGGAGATATTTCAATAAGTTTCTATTGAGATATTGGAAAATTGGTTATTTTGATTAATCCAACATTTATCTCCCTATGCGTGGTGTTTTCAGATTACTTTAGACGTGTAGGTACTTCCATTTAATACGGTGCCCGTATGGTTAGTACATCTTCACCAAGAAAATATTTAAGGGTTTGTTTCAACGAGTATATATGTATGTATACCTGTGTACATTTATAAACAACTAGCTGTGTAGATTTTTGGTACACTGTTTGGATCGTCATATAACTTGCGCGAACATTCTCCTTTCAGAACTTTCAAGAAAATTATCGAATGTACAGGAAACTTCTAGACACACCGACACATTCCGCCACTCAGTTTGGAACCTTATAGAACTTTCGGGAATTTTCTAGAACCTTCTCCGTCCAGAACTTTCTGGAGCAGGTTTTTCCGGAACCTTCTAGACTCACCGACACAGTCGGCGCGCCTATTTTGAAACGATCTGAAGCATTTGCGGCCTTCCCATAACAAAACAATGTGATAGAAAGCACATTTTCGTCACACACTCCCACCCACGCAAAGCCACCCCCACCAAACTCGCATATTTTATATCGATTATGAAAAATTCATTCACTTTAGTACAAGTCGAATAAAATGATAAAAACCTTTTTACAAGGTTGTCACCATTTTATTTAAGTTGTATTGAAGCAAATGAATTTTTCACAATTGATAAAATTTACTGTAATAATAGTTCAACTTTTTACAAAAAATCAGTCAGAAATATTGAAAAAAAAATGTTGATATTAGTTCATAGTTGCTTGAACATTTTAGACTCATAACATAGTCAGGAATCTTCCAGCCAAGTTTCTGCTGCTAGCTCTGGTACACTGTATATATATTGATTGATTTAATTGATTTAAAACTTTCTGCATTTTTTTATTATTATTGTAAATTTTAGTCTAACAATCTGTCGCGCCCTTCCTGGGACAAGTTTTAAACAACAGTGTCTGTATAATACACCTGTATAAGAAAAAAAATGAAAGTCTTAATATTCTTCAAGGAAACATTCGTTATCATGTCTCCAAATTTGTAAACATCGATAAAATTGTTGTTAGTGTGGTATTTTTACATTACATTATAATCTTTCATAATGTTTGGTGATAACGTATATCATATTTATGAGTCGTACAGAATATTGTCTTCTCGGGAAGGGAGGGGGAAGCGTGTAATCTTAATATATTAAAAAGAACTTGGAAACCTTGAACGAATTACTGCCGTGTTTCCCGAAGCAAACAGAAATATAATTGCCAATCGCTTTTTGCATTCAAGCTAAAATAAATTGAGCGAATCGCACAGGAACTGCCGTCGAAGATTTGTATCTAAAGGATGGATCGACTTTTTTTCGAATTGATAATAGCAAAAGTATAATTATTTTAGGGCAAGGCTAACACGCACTTGTAATAAGTTATTAGAGCGGTGAATTTCCGCAGAATATATTGTTTAAAAGGTATTCCTCAAAAAAAATACTATGATCTTTCAGTAATCATGAGCACATATGAGGTTATATATAAGTTTTTGTACTTGCGAGCGTGAATTAATAATTTTGTAGTGACATTATTAATAATATTAATATAATGAATAGAAAATTACTTTGTTTTCACCACTTATATATAGAATTTTCTAATAGTATTTTCTTATTTCCAAAATTTCTAATTTATCAAACTGTAATTCACAAATTTGGAATAATTATTGCTACTTAAACACCTCAAATTTTCCTTAACTCTAATATCAAAATTTCTACATGTTTTTAATATATAAAAACAATCAAATGTTAAAAATGTTACTACTTAATTATTATTCATTTCCCACATATTATTTTTTATATTTTGATTATCTATATTTCGATTTTAGATTTTTAATTTGTTAGTATACATTGTATCCTGAAGAACGGGCCATTTTCCCTGAAACATGTTGATATTTTCAATATACAAGTGCTGAAAACAAAGTACCTACCTACATTTTTTGTTAATTATATGAATTAAAGATAATTATTTTAGTATAAAAAACATTATTGAAATTAAATATTTATGAGATAAAAATATTGTTTTTATCTTATAAATGTAATGTATTAAAACATTTATATTTTCATCCTTACTCGCGAGCGTTTTTATTACTTCTAAAAAAAGTAATAAAACTTGAATAAATTAATAGTAATATCTGTTGGACATGGAAAGAAAACCTCAGTAGAATATTTTAACTTTAGTTACTTATAAAATTGTTAACTTCAAATATTAAACAGGCAAATTTCGATACCGGAATATATTTTTTATATAAATCAAGCGACACATGACGTCCTGCGAGATATCGAAGGTTGCCTATAATTTTTGTACTATTAGTGAAGTAAAACATGAAATTTATAATTTATTTATACGTAGGTACAATGAAAGGAGATTAGGTACACTTGTTCATAATACCTATTTATGTAAATATTTACACTATTTTATAAATGATATATTAATCGATCCATGATGAGAGCAAATATACTTAATAATAAAGGTGACATTTGTTTTTAAAATTCCACATTCTAGATCAATTTAAAACAGTAACAGATAAAATTATCATCAATACTTTTTTATTTTTACTAAATTAATAAGATAATAATGGAAAATAAAAAAGAGAATCACATGGATATTCGATTAATCTCACAGTTTTTTCTCTTGCTTTGGTGTAATTATTATAACATTGAGGTTTATAATGAAACGAGTAATTTATGTTTATGAAAAAATAGTTGTGTCAATATCGTGATATGGCCGCTAATTTAATATAATTAAAATAAATTCTAAACTCACCTTGTAGCGCATTCTTTACGATGTATACAAAACTAGAAAATATATTAACGTCAACCGAGAATAAACATTTATTTACAGTAAAAATAACCTAAAATTAAAATGTCGAATAAACTAGCTCCACCACAGCGAAACGTCAATATTTTTACGCGAGCACCAAAGACAAGGATCGTTTTGCGGTTTGAATATTCGCGCGGGACGGT
>JADDOH010007871.1:0-13395 GCA_016648135.1 Agrypnia vestita | reverse complement strand
GTGATATATTCCAAATCTAGCTAAACTTAATACAATGTATACTAATTTAATTTTTATCTCCGGATGTACCGAATAGATTTTTATGAAATTTTTCCAGAATGTTCATAAAAATATTCTTTATATATACACGTAACTAAAATCTATTCAAATTCATAGAGTTTCATGCAAGAAAAAAAACAAAAGTCGGTTCATACGACTTATATTTGCACAAATTGAGCTTGTTTTATATACACCATGTCACGTAATTAACGCAAACCCTGAAAGTACTTTGTTAAGAATCGGCTACTGGTCTAAAATGTTCAAGCAACCATGACCTAAAATCAATAGTTATGGAGATATGCAATATCAAAATTTGCATTTTTTTCAATATTTCTAACTTATTTTTTGCAAAAAGTTGAATTATCGTTACAGTAACTTATATCGATTATGAAAAATTCATTTGCTTCCATACATCTTAAATAAAATGATAAAAACATTACAAAAATTGAAAAAAGTTTTTTTTTACAAAGTTTTTATCATTTTATTTAAGTTGTATTGAAGCAAATGAATTTTTCATAATCGATATAATTTACTGTAATGATAGTTCAACTTTGTGTAAAAAATAAGTCACAAATATTGAAAAAAAATGCAAATTTTGATATTGCATATTTCCATAACTATTGATATTGGGTCATGGTTGCTTGAACATTTTAGACCAGTTGCCGATTCTTAACAAAGTACTTTAAGGGTTTGCGTTAATTACGTGACATGGTGTATATGGCGACTTCACTCTCGACGGGTAGATTTTGACTGTGTTAGGTTAGGTTAGGTTTTTTAAAAAAATTTAATATTTTGTTCTTTAAAAATTTGAATTCGAACAAAATATTCTGAAAATGTTCAAGAATTTGATTCGTGCGAATCAGTAAGTGAGCGAAAGACAACACTCTTTCTTGTTAAGTTGCTGGACTTAAGCCATGTATTCACTAGGGGACAAATCGCGAAAAAACACCATTTTAAAACATTATCCGCTCGCATGACACGCATCAACATCTCTTCGCGCCCGTCCATGTTTTTTTTTTTTTCGGGACAATTTAACGCGGCCCCCGCCATTTTGACGTGTTACACACCGGCGACTCCTCATATCCTTTGTTGTCGCGGAAATGTCACCCGAATGAGCTTTATGTTTTGAACATCTGCGGTATCTCCCATTTGGCGAAAAACGGGGTTTCCGCCCGCAATTCGTAATGATTTTTTTTTTTTTTTTTGGATCGCCAAATTCAATTTCAAATAAACGAGGTTTTTACCTGTAGTAAAATTTTGAATTATTATTAAAACAATTACAAACAAAGGGTCCTTTTTTTTTTGCAAATATTATTGTTTTTTCCAAGAAAAAACGTTCGCGGAAATATAATCGCCCAAAAAAAAGAATAAATAGGTTATGATGATATCCCGCGTAATCTGTTTTTATGTTTTTTTATGAGTGTCAATATTAAATTAATCGAAAGTAAGGGAGAAAAAAGAGGAGATGCGAAATTATTTTACTGCAAATGAGAAGAAAGAACCGGACATTTCCTTGCCCGAAATCCCCTTCGATCGATTACAGCTCGACGAGTTCATTTTTCAAGACACCAGTTTTCGTTTTCCCCCCGCATTGTCATCTTGACCATAAGCGCATCAGCTCTTCACTTGTAAACATAACCACGTGGTACCTGTCACGCTTCCGCCGGATGTTGCAAGTGAGTAACGCCGCGGTACCGTGCCGCATGGCAACGTTGCCACGAGCCACGTAGAAATGCCGCGCTATGTTGTGCGCGAGGTCGCGGAACAGTGCACGACGTTGCAACGTCACGTAGACTCTATGCCGCGCGTGCTGTTGAGGGACAATTTGTCCCCTAGTGAATACATGGCTTTAACGTGACCGTCGCTTTGTCCAGGACCATCCAGCATCACGAGGATGCCGTCTTCAGCCTCGCGTTCTCCCCGGACTCCAACTGCCTCCTCACCACGTGCAACCAGGGCAACATCAAGCTGTACAACTTCACAGGTATGCCAGAATGAACCTATTAACTTGATAGTAGGGATGGGTCGTCGACGTATTTATCGTCAACGAAACGAGACTGTCCATTTCCGTACATCGACGAGTCGATCAACTAGTTGAATTCGTCAACTATTTGACGGACGATTTATGCGGACGTTTTACGGGACGACGTGACTACAGCTCGACGGCTCGTCCGTTGGCTATTTTTATTACGTTACTTTTTAAAATTTAAAGAAGTTCAAAGAAATATAGATCGTATAAAATATTGATCTTAGAAAAATATCTAGCCGGCCTTTTCGTCTCTTAATTAATAATAGTTTCATCGCATAAAATAAAAATATCAAAGTTTTTTAACCCATAGATAACCTAGAAATTTTGCAGCCGAAAGGGCTGAGTTAAGGTACAGATACACATGCTTCTTTACTGGCATGCTAATGAGCATGCCATTAATAAGCATGCCCTAAAAACTGTACACACTTGCTCATTACTGGCATGCTTATTAGTGGCATGCTCATAAATAAGCATGTCCAAAGCTAACAATCAAACACACATGCTTATTAGTGGCATGCTCTTGTCATAGAATAGAGACGCTCTTGTTCAAAATGGAAACTTTGCAAACTGAAATAGAAAATTCAAGTGAACCAATAAATCAAAAAAGTTCCCGAGTTTCCAACCGCACATTTTTGATTTTAGTTTATATAATTTTTATTGTAAGATTTGAATCATTCATGCCTATTAATAAAGTTTCGTAAACATTATTTCTCACTATATTATTTTTACACAACGGTGACCGAGTATTCCACAGACATTCGTGATTCTTATAATAAGTCACGAAAAGTAATGTTTTATCATCTCCCCAACGCGCCATATTTGTTTCATCTGTCGCGGACTGAGAAGATCGCATTGATAACACTAGCCGCGAAGCCCGTGAATGACATAAGCATGCTCATAAATAAGCAAGTCTGTGCACACATGCTCCAAAGATACCCCTTCTCTATGGTGAATGACAGTGGCATGCTTATAAATCAACCGGCGGTTGATTTTTGAGCATGCCACTAGGTGGCATGCTCATTTCCAGCAATGTGCGTACACACATGCCACTAATAAGAATGCCACTGTCAAAGTCGATACTGCGCATGCTCACGTGCCACTAAAGAAGCATGTGTATCAGACGCTTTAGAAAATAACTGAGTAGATAAAAGCTGATATTTTTTTCAAACGAGTGTAGTTGTTTCATTAAATTCCTAATTCTATGAGATAAATTTAAATTATCCAAAGGCGTACTTTTTCCAATGACGTATCTATACAAAAAAAAAATGTAAAATAATGAAACAGAATTGTTTTATTTTATACTGCGTAAAATTGGGAATTCACCGAAACGTCGCACAATGCAAGTAAAAAATAATGCAGCAAAATTATTTTGTGGTGACATAATTATGATTTATATAAATTAACTTTGTAAACACCACTTTTTTATTGCAAATTATTAAAACTATAAAAAAAATACAAAAAATTAAAAATGTTTCGAAGCCAATGGCTTCTTCGTCTAAAAAAATACGAAGAAGCCATTGGCTTCGAAACATGTTGAATTTTTTTCAATAAAAAAAGTGGTGTTTACAAAGTTAATTTATATAAATTATAATTATGTCACCACGAAATAATTTTGCTATAAAAAAATAATAGCTTATGATTAAGCCTGTCTCATCCTACGCGCGCATTCAAATTTCAAGTCTGTCATGGTATCGTGTACACAGATCTGCACTCTATGGTGGTGTACTTTAGAGTTGAAATGCAGTTACCCTTCGAGCCGTTTACAAGTCGACAGCGAAAGATGAAAGAGAAATCAACGGAAACGTTTTGTCTTGCTCTCGCTCGTTGCTTTGGACTACGTTGAATTACGAACGAAGGATTCTTCGTTTAGTCGTCTACAGTCGTCTACGTCTACGAATTCAACTAGTCCATGCGATAAACGTAAACCGTCGACGCGTCGATGAAACGTCAACGGTTGATTTCAACTAGTCCGTCCATTCAACGCCCATCCCTACTTGATATTGTGCTAAATTACATTGTAACATAATCCAAAACAAAGACAAACTCAAAACGTGTCATGTTCAATTGTCATTCGGGACGTAGTCAATTACTGCTCAAGGGAGTACATAGGTTTCGAAGATCAAAAAAAATTAACCCATAAAAACCAAGTTTTTATTATACTCCCTTTCTCATTTACTAGTGGAAACAGGTCTGGCGCTTAACCTGCGCGTTGAGCTCACGTCGGGCGACTCTACGAAAACGAGTAATAAAAATTTTCGAAAAATCCATAATTATACTATAATTATTAATTTTTTTAAATTAACACTTGTTAGATTATTTTTATAGTCGCCACGAGTCTGTCTGCAAAGTTTCAGCTCGATTAGATTACGGGAAAAGGGTTAAAAATCGATTCAAAGTTTTTTCGACAGACAAGCAAGCAGACGCTACGAATTAAAAGAAAGGGGGTAAAAAAAGCGTAATTCTCGGTGTAACAATGTTCATCACAAACGCTATTTTGGTCAAACAAGTGATCATGTTCAACACAGTGGTCCGCCATTAATGATAGGGTCCTACATCTAGAGGCGAATGATCGTAAACTGGATGCTCTAGAAATACTAGAAATTAATAAAGCAACCAAAAATAAAAATAGCCTGATAAACATTCAAATACCTGCGTCATCCCCATTGTTAAAATAAGTATTATGTTGTGCCCATCGAAAGCGCTAAGGCTTATATAACTCAAATTAGTGGAATAAAACGTTGTGTATAAAGCCATTTATTCACTAGGGGACAAATCGCGAAACATTCCGCTCGACATGTCGCATCAACATCTACGCTCATGTTTCGGGGACAATGACGCGGTCAATTGACGTGTACACACCGGGACTCGCATATCTTGTCGCGGAAATGTCATCCGATGAGGTTATGGATGACAGCTGCGGTATCACATTTGGCGAAAACGGGGTTCCGCGCAATTCGAAATTTTTTTTGGGTCGCAATTTCAAATTAACGAGGTTTTACTGTAGTAAATTGAATATTATTAAAAACAAGGTCCTTTTTGCAAATAATTATTGTTTTCCAGACGTCACGGAAATATATCGCCCTATGAGGTTATGATGATAGCCGCGTATCTGTTTATGTTAATGAGTTTATCGAAAAGTAAGAGGAGAAAAAAGAGGAGAATGCGAAATTATTAACTGCAAAGAGAAAGAAGGACGGACATTCTATGCGATCTTCGATCGATACAGCTCGATGAGTTCGAGAACGATTTCGTTTCCCCGCATTGTCATCTTGACAGATACAGCGCATGCGTATTCACTTGTAAACATACCACGTGGTACTGACGCTCCGCGGAATGTTGCAGTGAGTACGCTCGGGTACCGTGCGCATGGCAACGTTGCCACGGCACGTAGAAATGCCGCGCTATGTTGTGCGCGAGGTCGCGGAACAGTGCACGACGTTGCAACGTCACGTAGACTCTATGCCGCGCGTGCTGTTGAGGGACAATTTGTCCCCTAGTGAATCAGTGAGCTTCACTCTCAGGAATCAAACCGTAAAAAATATCTTTAAAAATATTTAGTATTATTGTATGGAATTTTAAATCAGCCAATTTTGTCAAAGAATGTGGGGTGTCATCAAGGAACGAATTATTTAAATGTCTAACTAATTAACTAACTAACCATCACGCCGTTTCCCCGCAGGGGTAGGCAGAGAGGATTGAACGCCACACTCTTCTATCCTGGCACACCACTTTTGCTTCGGCCACATTCATACATCTTCTCATACAAGTTCTACGGTTGTTGCGGCTTTTGACCGGGCCATCCTCAAGCACTTGTTGTATCTGGTCATGCCAGGTCTTTCGCGGACGCCCTCTATTCCTGTTGCCTTCAACACTCGCCTCATATATTTTATTAGCCATGCTTTCCTCGGTCATACGTTCCACATGACCAAACCATCTCAGCACTCCTTTCTTTATTCTATCTACCACACTAAAGCCAGCATTGCATTCACGTCTAATTTGTTTATTCCTTACTCTATCGACCAAAGATTTTCCACACAAGCGTCAAATGTCAAAAAGCGTTTAAATGTCAAACAAATTTTAGTTAGAGATAACAAAAGAGCCTTCGAAATAATGAGTATTTACAAGAGTAGATGCTTGAGGAAGTTCTTGATCTGATGAACAAAAAGGGGCAGTACGTCCATGAAATTATTTCACCAGGACAAGTTGGATTATTTGAAGCTCTACATCTTCGAATCATTTTCCAAATAGTAGACAAAGTGGTCCCTGGAGCGCCTCACAAAATGAAGACCATCCTCCTTTTTTCTTTTTTCTAAGAAGCTACCTAGTTTGAGCACTGATTTTTTTAACGTGTAACAAAAATTTGTACCTTGTGTTCCCAGGGAGAAACCAGAACGGAATGGGTCACACAAATAATAAAAAAACAAATAATAAAAAATAAGCTACCACAAATGGTAAAAATTAGTGAGAAGAGAAAATTAGTATATTTACGGTTTGTAAAACACAACAAATTAAATAAACTAAACGAACCCCAAGCCAGCAAAGCTGACGACACTAAAATGGTTGCTAAGCAAAAGCATGTCCAAAACAGCTATCAGCATTAAGTATCGCGGAGGACAAAAGGATTGCTGGTGTCATCCGACGAACGACTTTGAGGTTACCGACCCAAAAATCTCGGCTGACGGTTGCGCTGCCCCGCTCGCCCTTGCGCCCATATAAGAAGTAGCGTGTGGAGAATGACCACTTTGGCATAAAAAAATGCCGAATTGGGTGGCGAAAGTGCAGGGCCGATAAGTGTGCTATTGCTTACAAAACGGCCCTGTGTGTGTGTGTGTTTGTGTGATGGGTACCTCTTCACTGTCCCCGTGACTTGTACAAAAATCGTAGCATGACTTTTACGTATTGGGAAAAAATATCGAAATTACATATTTATTTGACAGAATATTATGAAATATTAAAATATGATAATTACTGAGATAGAAATATTACGAGATAAATCTTTTATTTAGATATTTTTTTCAAGATATATGTTTTGGAAAATGTCAAGCTTTAATATTCTCATTGCACGCTCTTGCTACCACCATTTCATCGGCGGTCATTGTCCCGTTCAAAAGCAATATTCCTGTAATCCATTTCACCTGTAAAGATTGTTTTACTACGAGTATCAAACTAATATATTGCTCGGCTGTTTTACGAATTTTTGAAACATACATACAGACTCACATTCGTACACCGTTTCATGTCACGAGAGACACCGCACGCTGAACACCGTAAGATTCTCTTGGTCAGGTGGGAATCTTTCTTAACACACACCGCATTGGGGATCTTTCATCTACAAATGCGGTTACACCATCAACAACCAGCCGTACTATCTATGTCAATACGAAAACAAACAACAGATGCCACAGAGATAAGGAGGCGGTGCATAGCGTACAGCCTACCAATGAATCGTCACGTGTCTTGAATCCTAAATAATAATGTGTTTTTTGAAATATGTATAAGGTAAGCCTTGAATCTACGTACATTTAACGTGTCACCATCATTATTCACGGCGTATATAAAAACAACCACAATTGTTATGAATTAAATCATGGGTTGGATAAGATTCAGACAGGAATCACACAATGGATTTTGATAAAGCGTAACTCAACACAAACTGGGTCAGCCGAAGCGTAAAAGAGTAGGAATAACAAAATTGTCGACAAAAATAATTTGAAATCTTGACGTTTGACAAAAATATTAAAAAATATCAGAAGGAAAAGGTACTTATTACACTCTGCTTCTCAAACTTTTTCATATTACGATTTCCATTTTTTTTATTTTTAAAAAGTTATAAATTTTTCAGTTAGAGTTTTCTGGGCTACCTGCCGATCCCATTGCTAGGTAGGTCGTCAGGTCTGAGGTCACTATTTGTTATTAATTATTAATTTGAGTACATTTTTGCCAATTTTTTAATAACAATTCGTTTACTTGCTTGTAAAGTAAGAATTAAAAATGTGATAACATATTTTTACATAATAATTAAATCACTGGTGCAGTATAACCAATTTATTTTATATATTTTTTTACTGCTTAGTGACCTTAGAACGATAATGTATCATATGACATTTTGGTCGAAATATACTTTTTGTGTAAAAATTCTTGCAATAGTTTTCTCTTTAAAACTGTGTTACAAACATGACGCATTTTTTAGAAGTTTAGTGAATAATCAGAAACATATTTTAATAGCACTTTTATTACTTTTCAGAATTGCAGATGTTGATATGAATACGAATAAAATATACAAGTATTACAATTACAAATATACAAATATACATTACAATAGGTATTACATGCCCGATGTCAGGAATCCTTTCACTCGATTATTCTAAATTATAAAACATCATTTTTGAACAAATTTCACCTCATGGGCGATGAACCAAAATAGGATTCAAAACTTTGATGTTTAATATTTCAGTTTGGTGTAATTTTCTTGTTGTTCCAAAGGAATGACATAAAAATGAAGCGTACATTTTTATTTTGTTTTTAATTTTCATCGCTACAACGGGCCACAAGGCCTAATTATTGAAGCACGCCCAGGCTTGAGAAAATCACACGCTTGTAGATATTGCGACTTCACCGGGAATCGTATCCAGGGTAAGAAACTGGTGTCATGCCAATGTGCATTAAAGTCACTCAATATAATAATAATATAGGCGAAGGTAAAGATACAAATTAACATACTATGAGCCGGGGGAGAACCGGAACGGATTGAAAGGCTGGCTGTTTAATTTGATTTTTTAGCCGTGAATTCGAACGAAATAACGGACATTACATGGAAATTATTATGTTCGATGGGGGAACCTTCTCCTCCAACCAAGGTCCACACCTAGCACACGAATATACCTTCTTGTTCTTTTTAATAGACCTATGTGGTCTGTTCTCCAGCGCCAGCAGGATAGCGCCTCCTGTGAGGTGGACTCCCTGCTGTACCTCCATCTCTTGGGAGGGCGGGTTCCGCGAGGCTGACTATGTTGTGCGTCATGAGGGGTCTGGTGCCGTCCATTCTCTGGATATGACCACACCAGTCCCTATTTCGCTGAATACTCCATCGTACAATGTTCTCAGTCTCGCGTATCTTTCTTATTCTGGTATTCCTAATGCAATCCCTATACCTATGCACGTTAAATAAAAAGCCGCTAGTTTGAGAAGCACTGCGCTACATGACCGCGCCTATATTCACAACAAAGTCGCACTGCGGTCGCGCTCGCCTTGATATTTTTTGTAGGCGGCGTAGAAGAAGCCACGCTAACAACGCAGGCACTCAAATTAGGCATTCGCAAAACATAATACAAATAGTCGCGAAAGATGATCGGCAGTAAATTATTTTGACCAAACAGGACACCGGGCCAGTCTGGCTGCTGGCCGCACCAGGCAGTGGGCCAAGACGTCCCGACAGCCCTCGGAAATGTCCTCTTTTGATTAGATTGAAATTTACAGAATCTATATTTATTGGTTTGCGTTAACTCAACGAACAATTCTTGACCGTTATTATAAATATAACAGTATTACACTTCATCAATCTGGATTTTATAACATTTCTCATATAAACTTTACACATCCCATTTTAGGATTTCATAAATATGTTGGTAATATGAAGGTTCTTATGTCTACCTACTTATTATTATTATACGTATTTAACTGACGATAATATTTTGGAATATAAAATATTTAGTATGTCAGGAAATATGGAATTAGTAACACTGACTTAGGTATGTATTTATAAGTGTGTCACTTATATGCGCGCAGTTTTCACCAAACATAAACCTTTCACCAAAAAAAAAACCCACGGTGTAGTACGAAATTGTTTACTTTTTCAATAACTATATAAGACCCACATGCAAATATATAGTGTGAATATAATACAGATTCAGTAAGAAAATATTCAGTTAAGTAAAAGTGTCGTCCGGATTGAAGAAACAAATTTAGTGCGCACAAACAAGTAATATAGGAGAAGCATTGGTATTTATAAAAATATTGTTGTAAACAGAAACGACAAAAATATTAGTTGTAAATAGTTCGATTACGGTTAGAATTGTAACTCGTTTTTTTTTTCAAAAAATTAAATCAGGAATATTTATTTAATATTTGTTTCCTAGAATCTTTTCTAATGTACAGCTTTTTTGATTGTATGCGCTGCACGCCACATACTACTGTGCTATGAAAATACTGGGGTGAAAAATGCTATGAAAATAGGTGGTCTCTGAAACGAGGCTCAAACCCTCGACCAACTAGATCACTAGGTCTATTTATTTATTTATTTTATTTGACCATATATGACCAAAAAAATACCATTCATATTCTATACTTTATATCATACAGGGGGTCACATAGCTAGTACCAAAAACTTTACAAATATATTCCTACCTAAATAATGAGTTAAAAATGTTAAAGCAACCGCAACCAATAATTATAGAGATATGCAATATCAAAGTTTGCATTTTTTCCCAATATTTCCGGCTTATTTCTTGCAAAAAGTTGAACTGTCATTACAAATAAAATGATAAAAACCTTATAAAAAATTAGTATTTACAATTTTTAGAAGATTTATATTATTTTATTCGACTTGTATTAAAGCGAATGAGTTTTTCATAACCGTTATAAGTTACATAATCGTAATAAGTTCAAATATTTGCAAAATATATGTCAGAAATATTGGGAAAAAATGCAAACTTTGATATTACATATCTCCATAACTATTGACATTAGGTCATGGTTGCTTGAACATTTTCTAGGTCATGGTTGCTTGGTTTAATTTTAATGTTAACATTTTCGACTCATTATCAAGGTAGGAATACGCCTGTTAAGTTTTTGCTACTAGCTATGAGACACCCTGTAAATCATAGTTGTGTTAGTGTTAATGGAAAAGACGTTCACTGTCTCGTTAAATAGACCGAGATCTGTGCGAAGGGAGACAGGCTCGTCCGTTGTATCAGAGTTATAACAAATAATTAATGAAATGATTCAATTAATTTAACATATGACATAATAGACCACTAGACCATCAAGCACGCTCCATTCCCACAACACACACACGCCATCTGGCGACAGATTAAATTCCGGGTCCCGCCGTCCCAGCGAGCGGCGATAATAATTGTTATCAATAGGTCCATAAGGCTTGTGTACGCGTAGTGTACAGCATGGGTTCTTGTATCGCAGCCTATTCAAGTAAACAGATGTCTCCCAGCTAGTAGAAAAAACTTCGTGTGAAATGTCGATGGTTACAGATATATAAGCGACATCAAAGGTTGCATTTTTTTCAATACTTCTGACTTCCTTTCTGTGAAATGTAGGACTATCACTACAGTAACTTATATGGAATATTAAAAATTTGATACCAGTCAATTAAAATTACAAAAACTCACAAAAAATATTTTTCAAATTTTTAATAATTTTATTTGACTTGTATCAAGGCGATTTAATTTTTAATATTCGAGATAAATTACTTTCACGATAGTCAACATAAGATAAGCCTGAAATATTGAGAAAAAGAGCAAACTTATATCCGTAACTGTCGAAATTCCACTGAAAGTCTAAAAAATATTTTCTATTCAAAATTGAATGAATTCGACTCCTCAAAGTTTTTGCTACTAGCCACGAGACACCCTATATAAGTAATACTGTTACGTATCTCGATATAGTTTCGCCGCTAGACTCGACGTATTTGACCGGCAGCACTTGACGGGTATTTATAAAAAAAAAAATTTCGCGTTTTTGATAAATATACAATGTACATCACCGTCACCGGTGTATAACGTAGTATAGAGTTTGTTTTTTTTTGAAGTATAGAACTTTAAAATGAAATAAAACGCATAAAAATTGTGGTAATGACCGTTTTTATTGGGAAGATAATTTTATACCATTAGTGTTTAAATATAGGGTGTTTTTAAGAGGTATAAGAGGAAACGTCGGCCCGAAAGGTCGTAACAACACGGCATAATACCCCAGTAAACACAAACTTGAAGATGTTTTTAAGAGGTTTACTTTTTGAGTTAGCAATACTTTTTCTAGCGACGGTCAATTTGACAGCTGACAGCCGATTTGTGCTCAGCTTGGTTTGCCATTGGAAAATCGGTTTCACGAAAGCAACGGCCGTGACTATGTAGCGGCCACTGCCTACTTCCTTTTTGAAATATTCTTCTGTAAGTAAGGATTATTTTAGGCTCTTTTATTTAACTCTCATTACCTACTTGTTTATTGTTAGTTGTGGTGGAATCTTGTTATTAATTTTTCACCAAATTCCGACTAGTTAGAGCACTGAAACTTTCAACGTTTACGTAAAGTGGATGACCATGTATTATTAAATTTTCGACATTTCGTCATTATTTCGATTAAAATTAATTATGACGTCACACACAAGCATGAGCCGCAGAAACAGTTGAAAAACACGCCGTTCGAAAATTTGTTTACGAATGTGTGCAAAGAAAGCGTATAAATGCGTGTCTTTTTACTCCCTTTCTTTTAACTCGTAGCGTCTGCTTGTCTACTTGTCGTCTTGTCTGCTTGTCTGACGAAAAAACTTTGGATCGATTTTTAACCCCTTTCCCGTGATCCAATCGAGCTGAAGCTTTGCAAGCAGACTCGTGGCGACGATTAAGAAGATCTATCAAATTTTCGTTAAAAAAATTAATAATTATAGTATAATTTTGGATTAAAGAAATTTTTAATGGTTTTTTCATACAACTTACTAAGTTGTATGAAGATACTGCGACGCATCTGGTAGACGTTAAACCTGATAGTATAATTTTGGATTTTTGGAAATTTTTTATAACTCCCTTTCGTAGCCTTGCCCGACCGAAGCCCAACGCGTAGGTTCAGCGCCAAACCAGTTACCACTAGTAAATGAGAAAGGGAGTATAATAAAAACTTGGTTTTTATTGGTTAGTTTTTTACTCCCTTTCTTTTAACTCGTAGCGTCTGCTTGTCTGCCGAAAAAACTATGGATCGATTTTTAACCGTTTTCCCGTGATCCAATCGAGTTGAAACTTTGCAGGCAGACTTGTGGCAACGATAAAAATGATCTAACAAATTTTCGTTTAAATTTTTTTATTATAGTATAATTTTGGTTTTTTAGAAATTTTAACGGTTTTTTTCAAATTGGAAACCGTATAAATGAGAAAGGAGCCCCACGCGTGGAGAAGGCGCGAAACCTGTTTCGACTAGTCTGACTCGAGCCACGGGTCCGATCAGACGGTTTCGCCGTGCCCCCCTATACCAAATATTACGTTTTCAATATTATAAATTCAATATAAAGCAAGAGGAATATGTTGATAGAATATCAAATTGGAAAC